>JALIZH010020543.1:0-81449 GCA_030522465.1 Rhipicephalus appendiculatus | reverse complement strand
ACTCGCGAGCCGTGACGTAACAAGCAGCTAGCTGTACGAGCCTCTGCATTCCGGCGAACGATATTGTTCCGTGATCAGCTGCGCGTGAAATCGAGATAGTTTAGCTTTCGTCTCATTCGAACTGAAACTGAACGATTTGCAGCAGCTGAAACTTTGGTAGACGACGACGGCTCCGCTCATTCCAGCACATGACGTCGCAGGCGCGATAGTAAAATGGCGGCCACCGGCGGATGGGCAGGGTGTACAACCGGCGACATCTAGGGCTTGTTTTGCACTGAAATATTCTTTTACGGCCAACGTTTCATATCTGTATAGGTGTAAAAGGTCCTGTACTTCTCCGTTTCGCTGAAAAACACAAATTGTTGGGTGACCGTGTCATGGCCCCTTTAAACACACGAGGGAACGCAGGAGGAAACAGTCCAGTTTCCAATAATATTGAACACGGTCTAGTAGAGTGGTGAGCGGCCATTTTTCCCTTAATCCACGACTGTCTTTCTTTTTTTGCCAGTATTTAACAGCAGTTTTCAAAAAGCAACGTAGCGATGACCTCGCTCGCCTAGTGTGCTGTCACCGCGTTGCACATTCAGCGCATCGCAAGCTTCATGTGTGCCTCCAACGATGAGCGAGAAGACAAATGGTTATTGCCGTAACACCATACAAGTAACAGGTACTACCCAGTAGACTAAAGGACCCATACAAAAGTGGTGTGGTTGCACGCTACAAGCAAAACGAGGTCGATTATTTACTTGAGCGTTAGTAACCAATAGGACGCCTGACTATTCCGCAAAATGCTTCGCCCTCCCATGCTAACTAACGTTGCCTTTCCTGCTGTGTCCCTGGAGCGAGCGCTCAGAGCTTGGCTTCAGCAGCTGCATCTGACCGAGCATTAATGCTGCTCTGTAATAACGCTTCCTGTCACTGTCGCATCGACTGCGCTTTGCTTTGGCAATATTCATAAGCAGGAATTTTCATATAGCCCTCAGTCAAAGCAGGAATGTCATCGTCATTATTGTCAGGGAAGGCTGAAGCCTTCCGGAGTTAGTTCTTGCGGTGTATCGTTGGTTACCTGAGACTTTGCCAAAACGTTAACGCAAACGCATTTCTTGGAATAGATAACTGATCCGCCATAATGTTTTTACGCGATACGTAGCATTCACACAAATATAATGTCTGACAACATCGGATATTGAGTGAAACTGAATATAGGTAAAAAGAGCAAGAAATATTTTGCTCATGTGCGAAATTTAAAATAACCACACTCGTAAAACCTAATAACGTTTTTCTCGTGATCGAGCCCTAGGATAACGAGAAAGCTACTTTGCTTTGGGCTAAGGGACTAGCGCTTACATCGACATTTTGTGGAACCACATTTGGACTCGTGGAGTAGCCTACACTGCGCTTTCTGGCCACATTTAGTGAAACAAAACCAAAAATATGCAAAACCCCGCGAAGTTAAAAAAAAATGCAATTAAGCCTTCGTTCAGTGGAGTATGAGAATGACCGTACGGCCCGCCCAAACCCTGACTACGGGAGGCATAATCAAGTGAACGCGTTTGAACACATATGTCAAAAAGTGCAGATTATTCAGGAGAATTCAATATTCACCTTGAGACAGTGTTGAGAATGCGCGACATGTGGCCCACGTAGAAAGGGGTCTTGACTCGAATGTAGTCCATATCATTGACCTTCGTCACTCCATCGAAGACGGTGTTGAGAAACTTTGCCCAATGCCACTGCGAGAAGCAGATTGCAGCTGAGTTCGAATATTGTATAATAGTGTTCTAATCGTTATTAAAAATGAACACATCTCGGAAACCAATAGTATTTGACAACTAATGTTAATTCTTGGCCTTTGATATTGTGGAGCGTCCAACAAAGTTGAGGTACATTTGAGCCAACATATACCTTACTCGCAAAAAAAAAAAAAAAAAAACAAATTATTTCGGTCTATTGCATAAATCGTTATGAAACTTTTGATGATTTTTTTTTATTTGAAGTGCGAATTTAGGTGCACAAGCTGGCTGCACGGTCATGCTACTTGATAATGTAGGCAAGGTGCCTTCACGGCAATAAGAGGTTTTATTTTATTTTGCCGCGGATTGTAGTTGCGGATGCTGGGCGTTGGGGATGACAGGTTATATCCAGAGGTGGGTTACACGGTAGAAAATACGGCATAGGGGCAAATAACGGCTCAAGATTTTCACACGCAGCTTTCCGTGCTCGTCGGTCACCGGAGGCGTCTCGACTGCCCTGGCCGTCATGTCCACCTTGTTTTTCAGTACCTTACTGAGCGTTCTTCGACGGATGATGTAACCCAGTGGTGACGTGAGGCATCTGTTACGCAATTTCTAGTGCACTGATTATCGCCAGGTTTGCGAAGAAGAGCAGGTTGTTCTGTTTTACGATATCTATCGCGTTAACGAACAAGCGTAGAAGCGAGCGGTGAACCCGGAATACAGGCCGGAGGCGCAACGACGAGGAATCATGTGGGCACAAAGCACAGGATGGCAAGTGGTAGTTTGCATAATCACTCCGCGCAGCGTTCTCCTAATAACAACAGTAAGGTACGCATTTGGACTGGTTGGTTCATGATTAGGAGGGAAAAGCAGCTCTAAAAAAGACGGGACAAGAAAGAACACGGGACCACAGCGCCGTGGTCCCGTGTTCTTTCTTGTTCCGTCTTTTTAGCGCTGTTTTTCACTCCTAATAACAACGCTCAGTTTCCAAAATGAATGCGGCGAAGCCCTCTTCCGTAGTAAAACCAACTTCTCGAGGTGATTTGTGCTGCCCGATGTTCGTTAGATTAAGTGTATTAGGTTTTAGTTTCATCCGTGCAGCCGTAAATTTTCCTATGCACTGACGTTACAGCATTGTCTCGATCGAAAATAGTTCGATAAAGAGGATAATTCGATTTAGCCGTGTTTGATATGATGGGTTCGATTGCAGAAGTGTTGTATCTATAAAATTCATACGCGTTACCGCAAGCTATCGTTCATTGGAACACACACACACACACACACACACACACACACACACACACACACACACACACACACACACACACACACACACACACACACACACACACACACACACACACACACACACACACACACACACACACACACACACACACACACACACACACACACACACACACACACACACACACACACACACACACACACACACACACACACACACACACACACACACACACACACACACACACACACACACACACACACTTGCGCACACAAACACACACACACTGTGCTCCTTCGATGAAGGAGCCGAGGAGAAGAGAGTTGAATACATTAAAGAATGAGACATTATATCGATTGTGAAGTGCGCCGTCAAAGAAACTGCCGTATAAATATTCACAGCTTCGAGTACAATAACAAAGAGCAGTTAAAAAGCGATTCTTGTAGCCCGCCAACATCGCCATGAGGCAATTGTTATAAACCCGTGATTTTTGTAATGAGAAGCATGGCCCTATCTATGAACGCAGATACACTTCACTGGTTAATCCAAAATTAATGCTTCACTTTTTGAAAACCAAGGAGGATATCTAAAATATAGGTTTTTCCAACGTAAATGTCATCTCTTCCTGCTCTGTGTAGTTCCGGCCACCAAGATCCATGAATCTGTAGATGCGATACAGTTGGCGAAACTGACTTTTGACGTCGTTGCAACACTGAGCGAGATATTATGGCCAAAGTCAGTATACGCTCAGATAAAATAAATGGCCTTGACATAACGGAATATACAGGGTCCAAAACTAGGGCATATTTACTTTTATAATGACTCATGCCTATGCAGTCTTTGTTCACAAGGAGCTTCCAGTGGCATTTATTTTATCGATTGTTGAAAAGCAGGTCACTGACCAATGTCAAGGCCAAGGAAAAGAAGTTGACAACGAGGCTCAATCTCGAATTACTAATAATTCATACAAGTAACAGAATCACTAGATCATCTGGCACACTAAACCGCGTGTGCTCCCGAATTTCGCGTCACGCGCTGAACGCTACTTAAGAACCTGCTGCAGAGCCGTCATTTCATGGTGAACAAGAGATTTGTACGGATCGCGAAACGTCATTTTGTTTTGTTTTGACATTGGTCATTGATGTGTTTTTTTAACAGTGCCTTTCCTTGACCAGACGGTGTTCCGTCGAACTCTCGACTACGATATTTTAATCGAATATGTCGGAGAAATGGCACAACTACGGGGTCGTGCATACTTCTGAGTGTCACCAACACACCACGTCGTACACTGTAAACGCAAACTAGCCGAATTGGGCGTTTTAAGGGCTTAATACTACCTTCACTTGGGACCGTACTCCCTTAGGGAGTATTAAGGTCGGTGTAATAAAGTTCTGCGTCCTCAATTTTACTTCCTTGAGAAATTATGGGGATAAAAGGTGGAAGAAAGGAGGTAAATTCACGATCTGACGCCATTTTGTCAAATGGAGTTCAAGGACAGAAAACTCCTATTTCACTTTCTCCGGCATATCTTCCCTTTATTTTATCCGAAGCTATAGTGCCTTCAGTGCTGGCGTGCATGTATGCAATTGCGCGGGCGAAAGAAGTGTTTCTCAAAGTGCTTAATAAATTCATGAACGTGCTAATCAACGATTTCTTCGTCTCGTCGACTGATGCACATTGTTGTACGGAATGCACACTACAGCTGGGCTCGGGTTCACGATGCATTTCGACCACAGAATGACTTCGCTTATGTTGTTTTACCATCAAATCGAAGTTAAACTAAAAGTAGGAGCGTGTACACCCTCGATGTGGCCTATCGGCACCGCATGCACAGTCAGTATACCCTTTTGGATGACGAATTGGGCACAGGCGGTGTGCCTCAACGCACGGAATAGGATCCGGTGCTGAAAGAACCCGGCGAAAAAAAAAAAAGAAAAAAGAGAAACGAAAGAAAAAACGCGACTCTCCTCAAGCGGCTGCTCTGAAAGGAACGAAGCGCCTTTGACCTTCAAACGGCGGCGATAAGAGCGGGACAACCATCGCACGCATGCGCGCGCGAGGGGAAAAAAGAAAGCAAAAAGAAAGAAACGCGGGAAGAGAGCCGCGAGAAACGCGAGAAGTTCCGAAATGACAGCGAATGCTACCGCAGGCTGGCCCCAGCGGCGTGCGTGAGTGATAGCGAAGCGAAGCCGCCATGGGATAACGTCGGTTTTGTGAAGGACGCCTTTCAACTACCCTGCTATCGATCATGTGTGCACATTTCATGCCGGCAGCCTTACTGTGTTCTCGTCGCGGAACGTGAAATGTGTGGTTTGACGACAGTGCAACATGCACTGCGTGTGCAATGGTGTGGCAATGGCCAGGTGACTCAAGCGAGCAGCAGCTGATGGGCGCGCCGCGTTCGCGGCACATTCAGGAACACAAATGGTACGTAATACTTATGTTTCCTCTGTTTGCGCGACCTTGTCGCTTGGGCAGCAGTAGGTGCTCTTCTGCACATTGCGTCGCGTCAAAAGTGCAATGAAAAGCGAAAAAAGAAAGGTCATTAAGCTCACATAACAACGATGTGTGATACGTGTTTCGAATTGGCTGACCGCTTGGCGTGGCCAGCCAATTCAATCGAGTGCGCCTTAAAACTGAATGTTTGTACGACATAATTTCCTTGCTTGCGATAAAGCATGAATGAAGCAGTGCTTCCAGGGAGTATACACTTAAGCAACAACAACAAAAAAAAAAAGACAGCTGTTATCACGCTGTCATGTAGTAACACATGCATTAAGGCCAGATTTGTTTTCTATTTATTCTGTTCTCATGCGCAGATTATGAGCAAGTAAGAATACTTTTTGACGACAATTTTGCATTGTGCACTTTGTCCGTCTCCAACACAAAAAGTTAAATTGCATATCAAGGCGCATTGATATCATGAGCTTGTATACATTTAGCTAGAAAGAATAAGTCATGTTAATGACAGATTATGATGGCCATATGATGTGTAAGACATGTGCTTAGTTACAGTGTGTTTGCAGAAGCACATGCATTTTATGGTATGGTCACTTCATTAGTCACATATCAGCACTAGAGCTTGCCAAGGTTACATGTTCATATTTATGGAATTTAGGAGATGTGTCACTTGTGCAAGGCTAATTTAATCACATTGATATAAGTCAGTTGAATCTGTTGAACCTCGTTGTTGAATGACCTTGTTCCTTCCCTCTGGTTATTTTGTTTTACTTTTTGTTGCCATAGTGTTTATGATCAGCACACAGTATTCTGACTGTCGACACAATTTCTGACAAGGTAAACAGGCTGGTACTTTGTCCACGTATTCTATTGTCGTCATTACAAGTGCACTGTTTAATTTTGCCATGAATCAATATCCAAGTCGCCCAATCTTCAGTCCTAAACAGAACAACAGAACAGCTATGGTTGATGAAGAAGCTAGTGTTCCATGTGTTGTAAGTGATGATAACTGTTGGTGCGTAACATCCCAAAGCCACCACACGATTATGAGAGGCGCCGTAGTGGAGGGCTTCGGAAAGATAGACCACCTGGGGCTCTTTAACACGCACCTAAAGCTAAGTACGTGGGCCTCAAGCAGTCACGCCTCCATTGAAATGCGTTTTAACTCCAAGGTTAATCATACTAAAATTTGCACCCCTTTACACTACAATGCTAACTTCACTGACAGCTAAAACTACTCGAATGATGGTACACAGGACAAAAGTACACTTCTGGTGCTCTTTCGCATTTCATTACAGGTTGTGTACTTTTTGCCCTCTGTACTTTAAGTGAAAAGTTCACAAGAAACTACTTAGCAGCATCTCACTATTGCATTTGTTTCGTGTTCTGTTTAAAGGTCTGCAATAGTATAGTCAAGTGTGAGTCTTTGCCAAGACATTCATATTTCTGGATATGAAAGCTTAATGGACTTCTTTTCTATTATTTTCAGGAACACATTTCTGGCAAAGCTGCAAGAGTTGCTCACGCACTTGTTTGTGTACAAGACACTGTATTGTGGGAACACTCCCCTGTGCCTCACTCTACACTAACGAGGACCTGAAGTGTAATGCAAACCACAGAAAGATATACACACTTAGTGCAAAAAAAATTACAAAAATAAAGAACCATGCACTCACAGAATGAGTATGAACGTGACTAAAAACGCCATACACGTGTTAAATTTCAGTTGCTAGTACTGCGTTGTCCTGTTCCCTTCATTTCTATTTCTATATGTGTTGCTGTTTTGTTTTCACTGTTTAACTATAAACTCAATTCCTGACTGCTTTACAGGCTCTATAGATTCGTGGTCAAATTCTATTCAACCACATGGCATAGCAAGCCCTAGGATCCAATATGCCAAGCCACCAGCCACTACTTGTAGGAAATATGTAATTTTAGGCATGTGATTGCCTAATTTCAAGTTGACTTTGTAGCCATGGTAGTGGTATTAACTTTCAATGCGGTAATTATACGCAAGCCATGAAGTGAGGAATTAAAGATGAAGAACTTTTTAGGTTGCAGATGACAGTGGCTGGCATGGGAATATTGTAAACATAGCTGTAGTAATTATGTATAATAGAAGTATTGGTATATTGCAGTTGTGTGATAATGGCAACAAATGCCCAAGTATATTTCTGGAAAACTGCATTCATTTTCAGATATTGGTGAGTAAGTATGTGCAGCCAGCCATATATGAGTGCAATGTTATAATTTTTTGCTGGCATGGCTGAACGCCTTTACAAATTGTGGGAAGTGGATCTACAATCAACACCACAGGTCTATTTTGGACTTTTCTGCAGAACACAGAACTGTATGATAATGTGTGACATGTTTTGATGCCATAGGGCAAACTAATTCAATTAAAATCTACAACATGCCTCCCTGCTTGGTTGCATATTTCTTAAAAGTAATGCTAGCCTTATTGTACTAACTTAGTTGCCTTCATGTGCAGGCTGACACCAAGTTCCTTGTAGATCCCATTTCTCTGGATTGTGTTTACATACTAGCACTGTGAAGTGCACATGTCAGTGCGCATTATGATGAGATTTGTCACACTACTTTCATGTTGCTTTACTGTTGTGAATTATATATAGTGCTTGGGCTGTACTGTATACGTTCTTAGTGTTTTGTATTGGGTGTAGGTTCTGTGCAGGAAAATGGAAATATACATATGCTTACACTGACATGAGAACTGCTACTGTTTTGATTCCAATAAAATATTGCGAACACTATTTTTCTTATTATTCTTATCACAGCTGTTTCATTGAAGAAGACGGCAATACTACATTTTTTCATTCTTGCTACATCTTCTGTGCAAGAGGAGTGCCACATACACTTGGACTTTCACAAGGGCGAAGTGCATGTGCATTAACTTTTTTATTTAACGGGAGACCTGTCACCACTAATTTGTGGTGGTTGTACTTAACATTGGGGCATGCTTATGCATTCGGTTTAATGCATTTGTGTGATGTTAAACAATGAAGGTTAATTAGTAAGACTGTAGGTAGTCTCAGAGTGTGAAAGCGACTAAATAGTGAATTTGAGTTAGAGAATCACTGTGTGCCCCGCGAAAGTGCGAGTTGCGAATAAGTGCTAATTGTGGATGTAGATTATCGTTCAGCTACTCTGAAGGCGCTGCTGCACCTCCGTTTGGCTCGCGAGAGCACGCGCGCAATAAATGCACGTAGTGTAGGCGCGTTACAATGTCCTTGTAACTCGGGCATCTGCATAGGCGTGCACAGGGGGGGGGGGGGGGCTCTGCCCCCCGTGCATTGACTTAGTAGGGAGGGTGGGCGCAGCGACGAGCCTTCGTCCCCTCGCCCCCTTCCACCTGAAGAGGCACCCTGCGCACGCTTGTGGGCATCTGCGTGAGTAACTTTTATATGCTATGGGAGTCGTAGCGGTGAGCGCCGGTGGATGACGAGAACGATGGACACAGGCACGCTCGCGGCTCGCGCTTAGGGGCCGCGCTGACAGTCAGGTCGCGGCAGAGTTTTGAAATGATAAAGATGTGTTGCTCAGTGTTTCGTCCTCGTCTCTGAGGGCTTCCGTGCGGCGGAAGGCACAGACCCCATCAATGGAAACACAGGCGGTCTCGTACAGCTCAGAACACGCCCCTGCCATGGGACGCGTGCAGCTCGCGGCAGAAACGAAAATAGCTCCACATCATACGCCCATGGAATGCACATATGTTCGGCTACCTGAGGATACCTTTTGTTACGCTGGTATCCACGAATTTCGGGCGAGTGAAACAGCGTCGAAGTACTCAAGAGGGCACACGTTTACAATTTTTCTAGCGGCACGACACGACGAACCGAATAGTTCGAAGCTGAAGGTGTTGACCTTGGCCTTCGTGACGCCCCTGAGTTTATGTACTGGCCTTGCGAAAGCGCGAACACATGCCGATGCTACGAGAACAAAAGTTTGAGGTGTTGCCGACGGGTTAGTAGCCGCTTTGTAGATATATACCCCCGTGAAAAACTACGCATGCTAGTGGTGGCGCTGTGGTGTAATGGATATGATGTTTGCTTTCAATGCGTGTGGTCGCGAGTTCGATTCCTGTGTCGTGCGTGCTTGTATACATATGTCATATTTGTGCATGGATACATCAATGTCCATTTTCTAATATGTCCTAGCGATGAATAGTTGCAAGAAATGTCTCTGGAACGCTAGTATTGTGCCTGAAATACCTTTTTTTTTCTCGCCCTCTCTCGGGCCGCGTATAAAGGGGCGTTTTAAAAGCTCTCTAAAGAACCGGAAAAACTTCCAATGATCTCCGTTCAAGCCCCCCGAAATGAGTTTAAAAAACACCAAAGTTACCTCCTAAATTCCCTCTTTTGACTCCATTTACTTTGTAAACAAACCTTGTTAAGCCTTGTGCACCGCAAATCGACTGTGTATCTCGAAAACGGAGCTGTTTTATCGGCAGTATACGCTTAGCGAAGCCTCATTACTCAAATCTAAATCAAATACCAGCATTATTTGGGGATGAATGAGTTTAATAATGCAGGCCGGACGGCTAGAAAGATTCGAAGTGGACGGCTGTCGCTTCAATAGGCACCGCCATCTTGCCCTGCGTACCCCCCTAAAACCTCCTTTGGTAGGGGGGTTTTGCGTAGTACCTTTAGGATGCAAGTTAAGAGCCGGGCCCAAAACTCCCAAAAAGGCTCAAACCCGTTTGCTGTGTAGGAATACTCTGTGAAGTTTCACTTTCCCTACGCTTTACAATAGCACTACACCAATCAGATGAAAGTAGGCCCTATGAAGCTGGCTACATGACTTAACTGAACTAGATTCGCTCATTGTTGAGGCAACGCAATCACATAAATTTAATGCCATTAGTAATAGAACGAATCGAGCGTAGTTTCCACGCAGACATCGTGGAAAGTACGCTCGATTCAGCACGCGCATTACGGTCACCTTGAAAGCATGAAATTGTCACTTCTCTTATCTGACAATAACACGCCCACGCAGCTGAAAATTTCACAAACATACAGCAACATTGTACGCTGTCGGTTTTTTTCCTCCGTAGTTTTGGGCCTATGTATAGCCGGCGTCATCATATAGTCTTGACATGGCTACCATTAGGAAACGATGGAATCACACCTCACTACTCATACCATTCCGTGAGTGCGAAGACGAGTTCAGTACCGTTCTCGAGGTTCGTTCATGCACTGCTGCTCTTACATCAAACGAAGGGTCGACAAGTTTGGCTACTATACGCATCTGACGCTATGGCTTTTCACTTTTCTCGTGCGTATTCCTGATCAAGTGCATTGTGGCGCGCCAGCGGTGCTGCGTTCGCTTAGCGTTGATCGCAAACAGCGATCGATGTCTTATTTTAGATAAAGGGATTATCATTCTGGCAAGTTTCCGAACGTTTCATTTTCAGCCATTGGACTCATACGGCTACTGTTACGTTAGTACAATGAAAAGATGGCTGCGTAAAGGAAGTAATGCGACGTCACCTACTACTGACAAAGCCATAAAGCTATGATAAAAACTTACAATGCTGTGGTGGACGATGCTGACCATTATGTGTGGAAGACGCCGCACTGTATGGGTTTAGTAAGCCACTGCAGCAACAACGTCACGCTCGAGCGTCTCTTGCGTAGTGCTGCCGATCCGGCTAAGGAGCCGCAAAGAGCTTGTTCGTTACGATAACGTGTAAATCTCTTGATGCCTGAGTAGGAACGTAAGTATAATCTTTGAGAGAATCGGAGTGCGCCTGCCACTTACCCTTGTCTTCGCTTGAAGGCTGTCCATTCTTTCCCGGAGAAAGTGAGAGCCGATCTTCAGCCGCTCCTTTGTAGTTTTTGTTGACTGAAAAAAAGAAAAGAAGACCAAAGGAGCGACTGCCATTGAAGAAAGCCTTGCCTGAATAAATGAAACCGAGAGTAGTACAATCGTGCAAATGGAGGATCTCCGCGCAGACTTAATGTATCAGCATAGGCGGAGAGTTTTCATTTTGCCGGAGGGGCGGGGCCCGGCTTGCTCTTCTACATCGTTCTCCCTGTCGCTTCATATATGTGTATGTGTGTATATATATATATATATATATATATATATATATATATATATATATATATATATATATATATATATATATATATATATATATATATATATATATATATATATTGTCACGCACAGAGGCAAATTATTCAACAACTGAAAAAGAATGCCTCGCCGTGGTATGGGCAGTTATGAAATTTCGCCCATATTTGTACGGCCGCCCATTCAAGATTATCAGTGACCACCATTCGCTGGGTTGGTTAACAAGCCTCAAAGATCCTTCCGGGCGATTAGCACGCTGGAGCCTTAGACTACAGGAGTTCGATATGACGATAGTGTACAAGTCGGGAAAACGACACACGGACGCCGACTGCCTGTCTCGATCACCGATAGAGTCGGCTGCTTCTCTGGATGAAGAGACGGCATTCCTCGGAATCCTCGACACGTCAACAATCGCAGACCAACATGACGATCCTGAGCTACTTGGCCTGATTAATTATTTAGATGGACGAAGCCAGAAAGCACCCAAAGTCTTTGCAAAAGGATTATCGTCATTTTGTTTGCGAAACAAAGTCCTTTACAAAATGAACTTCTCGTCAGACGGGTCCACCTACCTGCTTGTCGTTCCTACCGCCCTTCGTTCTGAAGTATTGCAAGCGTGCCACAACGAGGTCACCTCTGGACATTTAGGCTACACGCGATCACTGAGCAGAGTTCAAGAGAGGTACTACTGGCCAAGACTCGCCGCTGCCGTGAAACATCACGTTCGGACCTGCCTCGATTGCCAGCGGCGCAAGTCACCTCCGACGAAACCAGCCGGTTTGTTACACCCAGTCCAGGTCCCACCAACGCCGTTTGACCAGATCGGAATGGACCTTCTGGGTCCACTTCCTACCTCTAGTGCTGGTAACCGCTGGGTTATTGTGGCGACCGACTACCTTACTCGCTACGCCGAGACAAAAGCCATCCAGAGAGGCACAGCAGAGGAGGTGGCCCGATTTTTCGTAGAGAACATTGTGTTGAGACACGGCGCACCATTGATCGTTATAACAGATCGCGGAACCGCATTCACAGCAGCGCTTTTAGATCATGTGTTGGTGCTCAGCGGTACTATTCATCGTAAGTCGACAGCCTACCATCCACAAACCAACGGACTGACCGAGCGGCTGAACAAAACCCTGAAAGACATGCTTTCAATGTATGTGGACATAGAACACAAAAACTGGGATGACATTCTACCTTATATAACGTTTGCTTACAATACTGCTAAGCAAGAAACCACAAGGATGACCCCATACCGCCTTGTTCACAGACGAGAAGGACGATGTTGGACGCGATGCTGCCACACGAATGCGATGACGTTGAAACAAGTGCCGACGCGTTCACCCAACGCGCAGAGGAAGCCAGGCAGCTCGCACGTGTGCGAATATACCAACAGCAAGAGCACGACGCAAATCGCTATAATCTACGTCATACACCTGTGACCTACGAAACCGGCGACAGGGTATGGGTGCGGACGCCTGTACGAAGACGGGGACTATCCGAAAAGCTGCTCAGAAGATACTTTGGACCCTATCGAGTGCTGCGACGACTAAGTGACGTCACCTATGAGGTCGTCCCGGATAGCCCCCACTGTACAAGGCGTCGCCAGCACCGACCTGAATTTGTGCACGTAGTACGCATCAAACCGTATGTAAGCGAGTGACTGCGAGGGAGTGTCGCTTGCACAAAGCCACCTTATGCGCGAATGACTGACGCGACTATAGCATCGGGGCGATGCTCTTCAAGGGGGAGGCAAATGCCGCGCCCAAAGTGTGCAAACAACGAAGACGATGTGCGCTCCGACAGTCTCGCAGAACGGGACATGGACCGAAGAAGAAGACGTGTTTGTGTTTATGGTTTCGCTTTGGCTGCTCCATAAAACGGCCCGTTTGTCCTTGTGCCAAACATCTCGGTGTTCTGTTTACGGTGTAGCGCGACACTGGTGGAGGTGCTGGGTCCAATAGGTGCTGGTGCGGTGCTGGGTCCAATGCCGCGCCCAATATATAGGCGTGCGCAGGGTTCCCCTTCAGGGGGGGGGGGGGGGGGGCGAAGGCTCGCCGCAGCGCCCCCCCTTCCTTATTAAGTCAATGTATGGGGCAGACTTTGTGCCCCCCCTTCTTTGGCCTATGTATATATATATCGAGAGAGAGAGAGCATGTCCGCCTACCAAATTAAAGAATATAATTAAAGATTTTAATACCACCTTATTCTCTTTGGCACCTACACCGCGATATCAGTATGAATATCTCTTGTGATGATGACTCCCGATTTATTTTTCAACTTACACAGACATCGATCCTCCTCGCAACGCTTGGCTCAAAGCCAAAAATGCCGTATAGGCTGCTACTCGGTGACTGCATCACATAAAATCGATTCCCACAATGAGTGGGACCCGCCTATTTTCTTTATTGACATGCATTACTTTGTTAAAACATGCACCAGACGTAAGACAGTGGCCTAATGCTGGTACAGGAAGCTTTATTCTTGAATTTGTGATGGTCAAAAATAATTCTCAGGTGGTAGAAAATACAATTTTCGACCACTACAGAACACTAAGAGGTCGCCTCAGTTGTTTGTTAACACAACATATTCTGCACATACAAATCTCTTTGCGGGGAATTATTAACTGAGTGTTTCACTTATCACTGGTCCATGATCGGAATTTTAAAAGCCTGGAATGAAAAAGCGGGTATAAACAGCCACTTGGGAAGTAAATAGCTGCCAGACAGGAGGCCAAATGCTTGTTGTCAATGGACGGGGACCTAAGCCAAGCTCTTAAAAAATATCCCGGGCAGGCGCCGGGGGGGGGGGGGGGGGGGGCTCGTGAAGCCGTCCGGGGGGGGGGGGGGCCGAGCCCCCGAGCCCCCCCGTACTCTCCGCCTATGTGAATCCGAACACGGCATTTGTCAAAAGTGCGGACGTCTGCTAAGTGCCGTGTCAACTTTCGGCGAAGAAACAAGCCAACAGATGACATTTTTTATTGTGGTTCTGGGTTGCGAAATACCGCATGCTTGATAAATAATGGTTGTCGGGGTTGAACGTCCCGAAACCACGAGATGATTACGAGAGACGCCGTTGTGGAGGACTCCGAAAAATTCGACCACCTGGGGGTTCTTTAACGTGCACCTAAATCCAAGAACGCAGGCCACAAGCATTGTCGCCTTCATCGAAAATGCGGCCGACGCTGCTGGGATTCGATTCCGCGACCTGCGGGTTGAGCAGTCGAACATGCTTGCTCGAGCGACTACTGGCTCTACGTTTCAGTTCTGCTTCTTTTTTTTTTTTTTTTTTTTTTGCAAATGCTATCGCGGCTACATAACTCCGCGACCTTTGCTTGAAAGTGCTGAGCGTAATTCTTGCCATGGTAGGTCGCGCAGTTAGAACAGAGTGCAGCGAGGCGACGTGTTCCGGTTTGGGTCACTGCTTCGAGATAGCTCGTATATTCGCTAATTTCCCCATATTTCTGTATTGGCATGTGCGTGTTCTGGAAGGGTGTTTCACTGATGGTATGATTCAAGAAATCGGATATGTATCACTGAGGCAGTACATAGTATACAAATCGAACTCTCGTTCGCACTTACCCTGGCGATGCGGTGCACCAGATTCATGACGTCACCAGCAAGCCCATCGAGCTGTTCCTGAGGCTTGGTGAGCTTCATGCCTTGCCTCACGATTATTCGGTACGCCTCCAGGTTTCGCGGATTGCCCAGCAGGTGGCCTCGGCGGATAGACAGCGCTGGTTGGTCCACCTGCGACGGACAAATGTAGCGACAGACAAATGAATAGGTGGCTATTGTGTATTTACATATGAAAGAAGCAAGCGATAAAGAAAATGAGCTAGAAGGTGAGGACCATTACAGAGTAATTTTACTTGCTTTTTATGTTATCCTTGCACCCATAATTTGTCCAAATCGAACAAACATTGGAGTAATGTTGCCATACGATAATTACGTTCGTATTTAAATTGAACCAATATTTGTACTCATACACGTATACTGTGCCGTTACATTCTAATATCCCGCAGGTAGCTGCACTTTCGTCGGTGAGATTGAATGTTTCTGGCCTGACCCATACGAAGCAGTTATTGGGTAAAATACTTGTAAGTTCGATGTAAGTTCTTTTTTACGTGCTTCCTGCCACATTTCATATTTTAGCCTCTCGAACTTCGGAATTTTTACTTAAATATGAAAATAATAACAATAATAATAATAATAATAATATTATTATTATTATTATTATTATTATTATTATTATTATTATTATTATTATTATTATTAATAATATCTGGGGTTTTATATCCTAAAAACGAAGATACGATTACGAGAGCCGCCTTAGTGGAGCGCTCCGGAAGTTTCGACCATCTGGCGTTCTTTAACGTGCACTGACATCGCACTCCACACGAGCCTCTAGGATTTCGCCTCCATAGAAATGCGACTGCCGTGGCCGGGATCGAACCCGCGACCTTCGGGGCAGCAGCCGAGCACCGTAACGACCCAGGCGGACTGAAATAATAAAATGGGCTAGAGGTACCTGCGTAAAGCAGCACATTGCAGGTTGCGCGTTGTTTTTTAGTTCGAGTGAGGAAATATTTGATGGACAAATTGGACAATATATCAGCAAAAACTCGCACAGAAATAGTACTTTGTCTGCGACAGTGAAATGACAAATGAACGATTTTAAGCGTGAATGACAGTCGCACAACGACTGCGCATGCTTGAGGTGCCCAGTGAGCGTTTGCACCTATGGGACAATCGCGAACTGTAATACGTTCCAGGCGGATGTCCGAGTAACAGCAAGTCGTTACGATGTGCATGGGTGTGCTGAGGGGACCCACACTCGATTCACAGACATCTTGTCAGCACCTCCTGCATCACTCGGCTATCCGCCGTGAACATGTCAACACCTTTCGTGATGTTCTTATACGTGGAAGCATTCCGTGGGGTAACCAAAAGGGATTTGTCCGTGTGTATTTGTCGCACGGGCTTGAATTATTTCGTTCTTGCAACTCATTGCAGCCTCCAGATCATTCCAAGCACTCCAAGGTGCTTTTTATGCTTTTCATGATTTCTCTTGATGGTGACTTCTCTCTGTCACGAAAAACGATTCCGTGCACGCCTAATGTTATGCTGCTCACAACAAAAACATCATGCCCATTTGGAAAGTTTCACGCCATAATGAAAGCCCAAGGTTCGAGCATGAACTGCGCCAGGAAGCATTTAAAAGAGCTTACGCGGAAATATACATCTATAATAAAACTTCTTGAGCAAGTTAGTGACATTTCCTAAACATGACTTTTAGGCACTCGGACATCAAGCGACAGACACATCATTTGTCTCACATCAAGAAACACATACACACGTCATTTGTCTTTGTGTTTCTCGATGCGTCTGTCGTTTTAGGGCTTAACCGTTATGTTTACGATATCCATCAGCTTCTTAACAAATTTCAGTATGTTAACAGCGCACAGAAGGTTTTGAAAGGGACGAGACAACAAAGACAAAGAGCGCTGACTTCCAACTAGTTTTATTTTGATAAAACAGTGCGTATATAAAAGGCAAGGGAAAGGGGGGCGAAACAAGAAAAGATGGAGAGGTACTCACGTTATTGCCACATCATCTGAAATGCTTCAAGCGTGCCACCATGTAGGCCCTAAAGCCCAGCCAGGTAATCAAATTATCAATTTGAAAGCCCACTTGATGTGGCAATGATGTCAGAACTTGTTCATTCTTTCTTTTCATGTCTCGCACCCTTTTCCTTGCCCTGTATATATGCTCTGTTTTATCAAAATAAAACTAGTTGGAAGTCAGCGCTCTTTGCCTGTGCTGTCTCGTCCCTTTCTAAAGCTTCTATGCGATGTTAACATTTCGAAATGAATCCACGCCAACTTGCCCAAGCGTCAACCCTTTTCAAGCTACATTGCTTAACACAGAGCCATATGGATTCTGGTTTGGGCGAGATACCTTTCAGGTGGCCCTTCAATAAAAGCAGAGAATATCGGGCCCTGAGTCATTCTGCTCTCGGTACAGTGCTAAGAGACGGAACCCAAAATTTCTCAATATCAGCACTTCTCTCACCGTGATGATGTTGCGGGATTGGTTGGCCAGATCGGGTCCGTATGAGACTGAGAACACGGTGGACTCGCCAAGTGCTCTGGTGACAAGTCCAGCGACCATCTCGACAGCCGGTTCTGTGGCCCGCACGCTTGGCCACGTGCGCAGACCCAAGTCAGCCAGCACGCGCTTGAGGGGCCGCACACCGACGTCCACCATACTCTCTGGAGACATTGCACAGATACATGTTTTTTTTTCTACGTTCGTTTATCTTCATACCTGTTCAACTTCGTCGCTAGTCTACGATATACATTCGCTACTGCAATTTCGACATGGTATACGATCCTGCTAGCCGAATGTTTGTAACTGCCAGAAAGCTAATTAAACATCAACTTGCTAGACAAGCAAGCACCATAGCTCGTCGTTATTAGTAGTTTTTTGCAGCTGGAGCCGTTTCAACTTTACCCATCTCCATAGCTTCCTGTTCTGCTAAAGTGACCTTCCCTACCCAAAAGATGAACCGCTACTGGAGTCATTCTATCTCTCTGATACGCACCGCCAATTTTCAGTACTCAGGCTGCTAACAAATCAAATGACTCGTTGATAGAATC
Source organism: Rhipicephalus appendiculatus (assembly GCA_030522465.1). Taxonomy (NCBI): domain Eukaryota; kingdom Metazoa; phylum Arthropoda; class Arachnida; order Ixodida; family Ixodidae; genus Rhipicephalus; species Rhipicephalus appendiculatus. Next base: position 63,247 of record JALIZH010020543.1, on the reverse strand, counting down.
AATAATCTAAATTCTAGGGTATTATGCGTCGAAACCATGCTATCGTTATAGGGGAACGCCATAGTGAAGGGCTCCAGAAATTTCGGCCATCTGGTGTCAGTGGCGTAGTCAAGGGGTGGCAAACCGGGCCCGTGCCCCCCCCCCCCCCGAAATTTTTTTTCGCCATGGCATACAGAGCGAAAAATGACCATTTCAAGGAGGTGCCCCCCGCCGCCGAAATCAAGGATGTGCCCCCCCCCCGCACCCGCCCCCCGCAACCCCCCCCCCCCCCAAAAAAAAAAATTTCTGCCTACGCTTCTGTCTGGTGTTGTTTAACGTGCACTGACATCGCACACGGGCCTGCAGCATTTCGCCTTCATCGAATTAGGACGGCCGCTGCCTCGATCAAACATGTGACATTCTGGTCAGCAAGCCCATATAATCAATTAAGACGACCCCGATATTTTATGCAGCAGCAACAAAAACAGGCAGCACAAGCAGATTCGTCCGTATAGCGGTGTACCGCTTCGCAAGAGACTCCCGATCTGCGTTGAAAACTCATCTTGAGGACATGGCGCCATCAGAAATATGATCAATAATGATTTGTTGGGTTTTACGTGCCAATGCTATGATATGAGTATGGGTGAAACCCTCCTGAGGGACCGCGAATTAACTTTGACCCCCTGGGCTTTCTCACGCGCTCATATATTTAAGTACGCGTTGTTGCATTTCGCACGCCACGAAGCCGGGTCGCCGTTGCAGGGAATCTAACCAGCGCCCTCGAGCAGAGCAACCCTACATGTTACCTGCTAAGTTTCCACGGTGAGTGGCCAAAACATGAAAGATGGAAAGAAGAAGTTACATGAAAATATAAAGCGTGCGCCGACGCACATGTGTATAGAATAAAGCTGCAGGGACTGACGTACCGCCAATGTCGTGGTAATTTAAGAATTCACTTTCTATGTTATTTCAGTAATGCGCCTTTTGCAAAGTACCACCCGTTACACTCGCGTTATAGAAGGTCAGCTCGCTCATTACAATTTACCGATGATCGCAAGAACGAATAAAAAAAAATTAAAAGAGACTTTGTGCATTCCAAAGTGTGTTCGGCGAAAGCTTGTGGTCATTCCACTGACAGTGCCATGTCTTTCTTTTTTTTTTCCTTTTACACTCTCAGTGGGATGGCACACAAACGGAATGTGTGCTTTTTCTTTTTTTAATGTTTTTTTACCGCGAATCGCAGCGAGACGCGAGACTAATCTGCCTCCGTTCGCATGCGTTCGTGTTCTCTCGCGCTTTGCGCATCGTGCAGGCGCCATCCGCGTTCCAGCGCTTAAATTGACGGACACTTTGCAAATTCCAAAGTGTGTTGAGACGGGGTCGTTCAGAATGGAAAGCGATGCGCGCGTCTCCCTCATTGCATGATTGGAAACACTGGGCACAGCGACGCTACGCAGGGAAAGCGTGAGCGCTGTAGAGTTCGACGCGACCGGCACCCGTTTGCGCGCCTCGGCGGCCACCTGGCACCGTGCCAGGGCTCGGACGGAGGGAAGGACGGACGTGAGCATGAGACATTAAGTGCTTTCGCCTTAAAACTGGGCGATACGAATCGTTACGTACAGCATTTTCTGAAATGAATAAACGTGCGCGAACAAATTAACTATCTTATAGTGTCCATAAAAGCGACATTGAACATTGCAATCAATACGTAGTCAGTAATCGAGTAGAAGCGCGCAATACTACATGTTCGCATGAGATACGCAGATATACTCCGATTGAGTGTTTCTTTGAATAGTAACAGTAGTGTTTCGGATGCTTATGCACTTTATGCAAGCCCTGCGTACAGGAGGGACGAAACGCTGCAAGGGTAACGCATTGACTAGTGCTCACCTTTCTGTTCGCAGCCTCGTATGAAGTTGACCAGCTTCTTGATGATGGACATGTTGTGCGGAGTCTCATCCCCCCAATGGCCCGGCACTTTCAGCTGTAAAATGTGTTGCGAAACATTGAGCAGATTTATGTGCAGGATATATTTTGAAAGAAAGAAAGTGATAATGCTTTTTAAAGGAAGGGCCTAACCTTACGGCAATCAAAGCCAGTCGCATAGAGCAGTCATTTTAGAAGGTTTAGAAGATATTTCAAGAACGCAAAATCGGTGCAACGCTACGGAATTCGATCGCAAAAAGTTGAAGGCGTCCTCGTAAGCTTTACGCAGCGGTCCGATGGCAGGAACGATGCCAAGCATTCATTATAAGGCAAAAGTAAAGTATTGCTCCAGAATTCAGAAGGACCCTACTGCTGTAATCTAACTTTCCCCCATTCATTTCATCGGTGATGCCTTTAGAGTTACTTTCACAGACCTTTTCGTGTGACACGAAATTTCAGCGAATGGCGGTGTTTTCGGTATCACTTGACAGCATAAACTTGTATAATAATCCGGAATTTTATATGGAACATAATAATTAATAGGCCGTGATCAAAAAGTAAAATGAAGCTTTACTGCACCGAATGTACAGGCGTTTTAGTGCCTAATTTGTGTCAATTTATCCTTTTACGTAACGCTTTACCTGCGCTACTTGGGCGTTATTGAAAGTGTAGTGTGCTGCTGTTGCAGAAATTTTCCGTAATATGCCTAGAACCTCCACGCTTTCTACTCTAAACTTTTCACGTTTAGTTCCAAACACAACGCAGAGGCACATACCAAGCTCAGCCCACACGCATCACCTCCGCACTCAAAAAAACAATGGCACAGGTATTCCCCCCCCGATCACGTACGCTCATAGCCATGAAGTCAACCGCTGCGCGTTGAAGATACATTTGACTTTTTTCCATAGAAACGACTTTTGAAGCGAAGGTTGTATTGACTGACCTGGGAAGCTGGCAGTGGTGATGTTAAAAAAGAAACCCTCCTCACTCTCAACTGGCGCGCCCCAAAGAAATAATAAATAATCAAAACTAAACCAACTTTCCTCCCAGGCTCTGGGTTCAACCCGGCTCGCCCCGCTCCAAAATCGAGTACCTCGACCACTAAGCCACGCACCCATGCTTGCCCAATGTGAGCTGAAACGCGTTCTATCGACGATGAAGGAAAAAAAAACAATTGGCAAGCAGTACACTTCTATGCGCGCGTCATTCAAATAATTACGTGTGGGCAAACTAAAACCGACACCTGAAGAACGCATAAGGTCGACTTTCCTTGGCATCATTGTCTGTTAGGTTCTCATTAATATTGCGTTTAACAAAGCAAACGAGCCCTTAAACGTACACTTCTTTCCTTCATGCAGTGTAAGTGTGTATCTTACAGGCTGTATTGGTAAAAATACGCTGTGGGCCAAAATGATAATTTTTGCGAACTTTTTAGATGGTGGTCAGCTACACTAACCACCGTGCATGAAAGGGGTTTAACGTCGGGTCTCATACTGTACGGGCAAAATTCACCATCAAGTTACGTTATACACGATTTTATTTTTGATTCATGGGCGCCGCCATCTTGGACTGATAAGCGATCGTTTTGCCGATTTTTTATGTCGTAATATGATATGATCATGGTCATGAAACGTTTAATGTACTGGCCCAAGCGTTTTCGTGCGTGCAAGTTCAACGTAGCACTGTTTGTTTATTTGATACGGATACAAAACTACAATGTTATCAGTCCAAGATGGCGGCGTTTGAACGCGTCTGGAAAATGGTGTATATGCCAGTAGAGTAAAAGCTCGTTAATTTGAACTCGGTTAATTCAAACTTCTATTCAATTCGAACTGGTGCCCCGGTTCCGGCACAGCCATGTGTATTTCTATAGGGGAAAAACTCCCGATAATTCGAATGGTCGGCATCCACAACGGTTTATTCGAACTGGGATCTCCTTGGTTTTCATTGCTCCTCGCAGAAGTCAGCCCAGAGTGACCACAATGTGTTGCAAAACCAAGCCAAACCAAATTCACTAGAGACGCAAAACAATGACAAAGCAGCACTTCTCAGCAAATGAGAATTCGGACGCTGCGCAGGGGCTCTTAGGCAAGCTGCGAACGATCTGCTCGTGGAATCGCGACAGAAGAAACGCAAGCCAATGCAAATTACTGATTACTTTTAATTTTGATAGCGTTAGCTCTGCTATGCAAGTAAACGTGTTTTGCAGCACAAATAGCGTATATATTTAGACATTAAGGCTGACTGCTCGCATGAATGAATGTCACTGGGTGTTTCTGGCGTATCACCGACTCATAAATTAATTCTGTTCGCATTAGAGCTCCATGAAATTAATTTACATCACCTGCCACAAACGTGTAATAGCGCCTAGTTCGCTATAACTAGTTCAGAGGTGGCTTTTTTTGGGTTCTGCCCACACAGTGTGGCGCGATGTCTGTTCATTCTAGCGCCCGCCCGCTAGTTCAAGCTCCGCTTGATTGAAACAATTTTACAGTAGCCTTCGAGTTAGAATTAACGAGCTTTTACCATAACGCCTCTTTCTGTTTAATATGAAGGTATTACAACCGATAATAAGAGCTCTACTGGAGCAATGGTGGCCAGGAAAGTGATATCCGCGATCTCATGTCCGACGACGAATCCACGATTCCACATGTTACTGAAAATGTCAGTGACACAAGCGACATCGAAACAGATGCAGATGCTACCGTCACTGTCCAAACGGTTCCCGTCTGGAGTACAAAGCATCGGATGTATCTGCATGCTGCTAATATTTTCATGACTGCGCACTGGCACCTGGCATCCTTGAAATGGACAGCACTACCCCATTTGGCATTTTCGGCCTTTTATGAACGCTTGAGTGGATTTAGAAGATTGTGTTTGATACTGATCTGTACGCACAGAAAAGAAAACAAATACTCTATTTCATCGCCAACAAGGTGCCCACAGCGAAGCGAGGATGCTGGAAATGGAGCACCAAAGGCACAGCCATCGACTACAATTTGGTGCGTGAAACGTCGGTAGGGGAAAAAAACAAAACGTCTCTCTGGAAAGCAGGAAACATAATTTTCCAAAGGGGAAAGAGGAAAGTAGGCCGCTACATTGCAAAGGACCGCATGTTGAAATATGTACTGTGTAGGAGACCCCTCCAGGCACGGTTTCAGCAGTACTGACCACCTCCTAGAGACTTTATTACATGAAACATTTTTTGTTTCATGTGTCCATTATGTTTTTGTTACCTTCTTTTTCACAACACTTCCATAAAAAGTTCAATTTTTAAAGCAAAGACAATTTGTGTGCTTCAAAGAGTTGAAAAGAATGAACTAGTTGCCTCGACAGAGCATGATAAGACGACAAAACAACAGTTGATTAGTCGCAAACGCTCACGCATCACTTAGGAATTCTCAGAACAGATTGTGTGTCTAGTATTTTTTTTTTCATCTGTATCGAATTTATTTAGTTCGGGGTGCGTAAGCGCACCTGATAGATGTGGAAACGTATGCATGCCTTGCGTTATTTTCGAACTATATTAATGAGTAGCCTGCACAGTTTCACTGAATTTGGTGTAATAAGTGCTATTCATCTTTTAAATTGACATCTAACGCAGTAATTGTAATATACAGGGGGCCGAGAGAAACAAATTATTTGTTTCTATGATCTCCGCCAATATATCCATTTATTTATTCATAAAGCCTTGCAGGTCACAGGGGAGCATTTATCTTTATTATGCTCTATTCCGACATCACATTTAACAAAAAAGAACTTGACATCAGCACTTTTTATTTTAAGAGAAACTCATTTGATGCATCAATTTCAACAGGCAGCTACCGCCACCTGTCGTCAATAAAGTTAACATGTACAGAAATCAATAATGGCCTCGCACCTTGCCAACGTGCAGCTACTGCGAAAATTTCGGAGGCTAATGCATCACAGCACTGCTTGTCATTTCCCTCTCAAGGTGGCGACAGTAGTCCATCGAGCACCCTCTACACGAGAACCCTTTAAAGTCAAATTTTAGGATTTAACGTGCCGGAAGCACCCTATGATGGTCGGACACGTCATACTTCGGGGACTCCGGATTCATTTGGTCTACCTGCGGTTCTTTGACGCTTCCGTAAAATTAAATACACGGGTGTTGTGGAATTTAACCTCCATCGAAATGCGGCCGCGGTGTCTGGGAATCGAACCCGCGTCTTCGTGCTTAGGAGCGCACAACATTATCAACAAAGCCACACCACTGCGGGTGACGAGAGCACTTATCCTGGTTTCCGTCTTATCTCTGCATTTTGCCGCGCTGCAAAAGAATTATTATAAATGAACAGGAACAAGGGTAAGTCACTGCATTTGTCGTGACAGTTGCCGTTTTAGATGGAAAAACCAAAACGTTTCGTATTGCGCTCACGCCCCTCTTACTATTTGCATTTCAATGTTCCCATTTGCGGAACGTACCGTTCTTTCAGTGAGTTCAGTTTATCGAGAAATGTCGAAACTTTTCAATTCTTCCAACATTAGTACAAACGAGAGATGTCTGCGGAAAGAGGAAAAAAAAAGAACTACAGGACAAATTTACAGGTGCCACTTATTGTAAATACGAAAAGCATAACGACGACTCGACGACAATCCGACGGCGTTGTCAAAGCGAGCCAAGCGTCCCAACAGGCTCGCATGCCCGAAGGAGATTCTTAAAGAAATAATAGGCGCTGTGGAAATGTCCGAACGTTATCAAAGACCTTCTATTTCGCTTGATGACGCAGGCACCACCAAACCTAAGACTATATGGCAGTGACACCGTTTTTTCGTAGAGAGTGAGTTCCTAAATAATGATGCAAAACGCCAGATACTGATTTCCTGTAGTGGTATCATTGACACTTGGATATATTACGTCGGCCTCTTACAGAGGAATTTCGAATTACTCGCCATGGTACTAGGTACTTCCTTGCTGACGGACGTCAGTGATGTCCCCTAAAGCATCATTATGCTTTTCTGTCTACAGATTCCCTGAAAAACTAGTGGCTGTATCGACAGATATGTAACGTAAAGTCATGGTGCGAAATTTTTTACTGACAGTGTCGCGTATACAAGAGATGACAAATTCTTGTACAGGTGGTGTCGTAGGAACCAGCGACACCCCTGTTCAAGGATTTCACGTCCCTACGAGTCAGTGGCGTAGCCAGGGGGTGGCACACCGGGCACGTGCCCCCCCCCCCCCCCCCCCCGAAATTTTTGTGGCCATGGCATCCAGAGCGAAAAATGACCATTTCAGGGCGGTGCACCCCCCGAAATGAAAAAGGTGCCCCCCCCCCCCCCCCCCCCAAAAAAAAAAAAAAAAAATTTCTGGCTACGCCCCTGCTTCGAGTCCAATGAACTTCTTCCTTAATTGAATATCCAATGCTGTTCTAAGGCACAGGAACCACCTCCTAATTGGCGGAGTGATGTCTCAAATTTGAGGCTGTTTTATGGAGTGATTTACCTTGTCGGTGGAGGGGTGCGTTGTTGATGTTGCCGTATTAGTATAAGAAGAAAAATAATGAAAGCTCCTATGATGTAGCTTTTCGAGCATCGGATATCGGTACGACAGGCCCCGAGTTCAAGTCGTGCAGCCGCAATAATTGATGTATGTTTATTATTTTAACCGGCGCACATATGTACGGCGCTTACATTACTTGTACGCACATGCGCGCGCGTGTGTTTGAAAGTCACGTCACCACGGCATAGGTCGGCAAACTCGCTCATGAGTCGACTCACTCAGACTCAATCAGACAGAAATCGGGCCGGGAATCTGAGCCTGAGTGGGTATGGGGAAGTAATATTTTGGTGAGTTTGAGTCTGAGTGAATCCATTTGAGGGAAAGTTTAGTGAGTCTGAGTGAATTGGGATGAAGAAGCTATAAGTGAGAGGGAGTCCGAGTGAGCCCTAAGAGCAAAATACATTTTGTGAGTGAGTCTTAGGGAGCTCCACCTTTTATTGCCGAAATATGGTCCTATCTAACCATCTACAACATTACTATCAGCCGTATATCGGCTTATGTTTATAGTCAAGTATATTCACGCATATTTCAACGTACTGGCGTTCGTGCGCCACCTCAGTATTGATCAGACGCGTGATTTACGGAGGAGGGGGGATGCCATTACTTCACCCCGCAAACTCTTTCACCTCAAGTTTCACCTCAAGTATTTCGTGTGAGTCGCGTATTTGATAAAACTGTCCTCGCTGCATTGAAACCGCTAATAATTCGTATTTGAAGGTACAAGATGAAATAGAGTATTCTGAAGCGCCGATTGTGAGATATATGCGTTAAAGTGCTTGACACCATGATAGAAAAAGCTAATTTTACATTAACGAACTCATTAGTCGACCCACTCAGATTGAGATCGGGCCGTGAGTCTGAGTCTGAGCGAGTCCGGGTGAGTAATATTTTGACTGAGTCCGGTTAAGAAAAAGTTTAGAGTCTCTGTCCGGGTCCGGAGTGAGTTCGATTCAGAAAAATTTTGATCAGTCTGAGTCCGAGTGAGCCCTCCGAGCAAGATATATTTCTTGAGTGAGCCTGAGCGAGCACCTATTTTTTCGCCGACCTATGCACAATCGATAGCGAATCTCCCACCAAGCCAGGATTTGTCGTACTAGTCAGAGAAGCACTAATTCGCATTTAAAAGGTGCACGTTTGGTGTCGCGGCCGCCTTTATCTAGCGGATTTGTGAAGGCAGTCTACTGCGGGAATATTCATGCTTGGATGGTGCAATATGTAACGAGCTGACAAATCGTAACTGCGCGACCGAGCCAGAATTTTTCTAGATGCTCACGTGATAAAACAAGAATAAGTTTATCGAAAAAATTTTCATTCTTCCGACATATACGTATACGTTATCAAGAAAAGTACACATGTCATGTATCTACGTTAAAGACAATCAGTAATAAATTGAGATAGAAATAAAAGTATGCTAATGACTTGACCTCACGCTGAATGGTATAGCAATGGATTATTCTATTCAAAATTTTATTCCCCGTTGACGGCAAGCACCGTTTCAGGCGAGCGCCTTACTTTTACTAGAGTAGTTTCCCTTAGAGCGATACGTTTTATTATTCGTATGACCAGTTCTCACGCTGTTGTGTAGGGTAAGGTGGGGCAAAATGAGACAAAAATTTGAAAATAGTGAATATTTATTTTTATTTCACTCTTTGCCCTTAAACGACAATGCAGAAACTTTCCTTTGGGTACAAGGATATGTGCTACATAAATATGAACATGTTACCACTGTTAAAAAGTTTATTTTAAAAAGAAATAAAAAACCTAGATGTCTCATTTTTGCCCCAACCTGCGGGGCAAAACGAGACAGTGTGAAAAAAAATTTAACCCTTGAGTTTTTGCAGTAGAAGCACTTGAAGTTAAACTCCGTGGGCCCTCACGCAGCCTTCATGACCCCAGTCCTTGCACTCCACGCATTGAATCCAGACATAATCCGGTGCTGTTTTGCTCCAAAACTCCTTGCAGATCAAACACCACCAGTCTTTCTTTGTGCTATTGTTGTATTTTGTTGAAAGCTTGCACTTCATTGGATTATTCAATGATTGGACGCTAGATATAATCTGACGCATCTTCTTCGCCTCCTTTTGCCGTTTTGGTGCAGAACTGCACGTGCGTTTCATGGCTTTCAGCTTCGTCAGCCGGGCTTCGTGAGGCGATGAATTTAATCCTCTATTGCATGCCGTCCCATATTTGGCACATACCGATTAACATTTTTTATAGCGGGCGCAAGAGGACCAGTGGAGAATGTGACACAGTTAGAGTAATCCTTATAGTTACGTGCACTAAATATAAAAAAAAGCACTGCCATCCCTAGAGCAGTATGAAATCTAGACATGAAATAGATTTCACGGTGCACGTGCAAGCTCGGATCATGAACAACAGTGACTGCTATATTTTTCTTGCAACCATTTTCTCGTTGCAGAAGCAAGAAAAAATTATTTTGGCATATCTCGTGGCTTTGAAAATTCATGCTCATTAAGGCTCTTCTCAATTCCGTTTTCCACTACGGTATGTAGTCAAAAATCGGTATGTGCCATATTTGGCACAGTATGCATTTGAGTGATGACATGTGCAATATGATGCCATCTATGTTTTGTTGCACAGTGCAAATACAAACAAAAAGAAATCCTCTGAGGTCATGCAGCACAGCTCGTTTTTGCCAGATTTCAGTTGTGGTGGTAGGTTTTGAGATGCTTCACGAAAATATCGAGTGTCAGCAGCAGTACCTGGCAATTTTTTGTTACATTATTGGCGTGGGTACACGAAAAAATTGTGTGAAGTCTAACCAGTGCACGGCGATATTTAGCTTTTACGATTTGTCGGCAACTGACGCTCACAACCACAAGTCAGCGGTTGTAAATTCGGGTAGGAAAGTACATCAAGGCGGCACCATGCGTAGAGCCAAACGTGTAAGCGGCCATCTTGCACGTAGATGTCGGCAGTCAGATGCGCTAACCAAAATGTTCAATTATGCCTGAACACAGGAAGCAATTGCTTTGCTTTATTCCACAAATCAAGCTAAAAAGACCGCAATCAGTGAGATTTTCTTTTTCAGCCACGGCAGCAATTTTGCTCGCCCACTTGCATAGTGTGCCATATTTGGCACAAACCTTTATCTTCATTAATACAGTCACAATAAATCTGAAAATATTTGTACATGTTATTCTTCATGTAGTTAATGATAAAAAATGATCAAATAATTTTTCAATTGATTTTCTCATAATTCATCCAATAGAGGGTTAAAACTGTGCTAGATTCGAATTTCCTAGCACAAATTTGGTACTAAAGGAAAACTCGATGGCGAGACGTGTTTGTGAACGGCTTGACTTGGAGATTCTTCCAAATTTGCGTTCACCTCTTGAGAGCATCCTTGGGAACGCGCAAAAATCTTGATGCAGCACGAATGGAGTGGGTGTAGTGAACAGCAGTCAGTGCTTTTTCACGTCGTTTTCCTCCCAGGAAGCTTTATATGATATTCGCTTGTGCGTGCGAACCTTACTAAACAATAAAATATAATATATAATGAGTGTAAGTAGATGGTTCACTTAATGAGACACTCTCTAAGGCAATTCAATGCCTTTTTTGTCGCGTTTTGCCCCCCCTCACATGCCCAAATTCAAAAAAAAATTTCCGCTTTGGCCCCGCGCACCAAGTGAACTGAAATTTTGGTGGTATGTAGCTAGTAGTATATAGTAACAATATAAATACTTACGTCGTTGTACTGACGCCAGAGTAGCTTCATGCACGGATCCGAAAATTTGGCCGAGAAGAATTTTGCCCCTTTTTGACGGGTCACGAACACACTGACACCAGCCGCGTGATTTTCCCCATGCGAACGCTGTGAGCAATCATCAACTTTTACACATAAAAAGGTGGACAACTACCAGCACCTCTCGCTGAAATATGGAAACAAAGAAAAGTGCTTTCTGTATTAGCTATAGAGGTCGGCAAAGCCAAAATGTCGCGTTTTGCCCCGTGTCTCATTTTGCCCCGCTTTACCCTAATCATGTGTAGTTTCCGCAACCGCAGCCTTTCCCTGCAACATGAGGCCTTTATAAGTTGCTTAGCGTAGATATATAAATAGGGCCCCTTTTCTTCATGAATGAGCTCATGTTACTCCTGGCAAGTGAGCTATTGAAATAAAAAGGATTAATTAAACAACTTTGTAGAGCGCTTGGTAGAATCTCTGCTAATGTTTCCAGCGTCCTTGTAAAAAAAAGACGCCTTGTATTAAATTTATTTGAGCACCTGGAAGGGAATACTGATGTTCATTAAACAACTACTACTGTTGCGCATTGAAAACGGTATTTCGGTATAAACTGGCTTTTTTTTAATTCAGGTCGAATTTACCAGCCGTACGTGGACAATGGTAGTATTGCACAATGGTAGCCTTTCGTGGGCCCTACACCAGTGGTACCTCCTGCATTGAGTTACTGTCATTATACGGTCGTGCTGAGTTTACCTTCGATGAAGGACATCAGGCCGGCTTCTATCCGCTCCCTGATCTCGAGGCTGTACGAGTTGCGGGCTGCTCCTGCCACGACGGGGTTGTCGTTCAGCCAGCCCTGACAAGTGTATGTGTAGAAGTCATCGCAGGGGCCCACTTCGTCGCTCTTGTTCACCGACTGGGTGATGCGTTGGGCTGCACGACGAAAGTCGGTTACAGGAGAGATGCTCGGTTATGACTGCCTGTAATTTATTAGTGGGGCTACACAAGACGATACATTTGACTTCTTCTATAGAGTTGACTTTATCCATTTGTGTGGCTGCAGAAGGTTACGGTAAAGGATGAGTAAAGTCACAAGGGGTTCAGCCGCCACGGTGGTCTAGTGGTTATGGCGCTCCAATGCTATCCCGAAAGGTAGGGGGATCGAAACGCCGCCACGGCGGCCGCATTTACCAAGGACGCGAATATGCTTGTGGCCCGTGTACCATCATTTATGTACATGCTAAAATACCCCAGGTGGTTGAAATTTCCGGAGCCCTGCACTGCCGCATTCCTCGTAATCATATCGTGGGTTTGGTACGCTAAACCCCAACAGTTATTATTACCAGGGGTTTTTCAACGGGCGAGTTGCCTCTAACCAAATTTCGACTTGCAGCCTTCAAGAAGAGACGTCCGCTTGTCGAAACGTCGTTTCCAGCGATACCCTGTGTTCACGAATACATGATATCTTCAAACATGCATCTTCCTCTGAACTTCTGCCTTTTTTTTGTTTGTTTTTTTATTTCTCGCTTAGAGGGAAATCTTGCGTTCCTGTGGAAATTGGCACACGCTGTGGTCAATAAAACTAATGACCTTGCGTCAAGCGGCCAAACGCAGTATCTATCAGCCACCACGCACCATTGAAAAAATTCGTGAGCCGTTCAACTCTGTGAAGGTGATTGACCAGCGACGCTGCGAAGCACACGGCACAGAGGTGACACATAATTTAAATGAAAGGTACAGAAAAAGGCACAGGATATTAATGAAAGGTACGGAAAGTGATTGTGATGTACTGGCGGGGCTAATAAAGCTGCAGATATTGTAGCTTTTACCATGCTACTCTCACCATGACTGCAACATTTATTTTTTCTTCTTTGATACAAATGCACTGATGCGGTAAAGTAAACCCATATCGCAAATCTCAAAGTCACTTTCGAAATAAACGCATGCTCCTTTGAAGGAATTCCGCCTATATTTTGCTGATCTTGGAGTACAGAAGGCTATTTCATATTTATTTATTTATTTACTTTTACTATTCATGTCATGTTTATTCTCGCGAAATTAATTGTTCATCAATTTACATCTTCATTTTTTAATTATTAATGTGTGTCTGGCTTCGCTTGGCATTCCGCGCACGATCTTGAAGAGCCATTTCAGCAGCATTTCGTATTTAATTTTTATTTGCCCACAGACAACTTTGGTTTCAGCGGACAAGATAAACATACTATTATTTTGCCCGAGTTTCTAACGAAGTATTCAGCGTTTCCTTTATGAATATTCGCACATTACCGTGACTTTAGTATTTAATTCTTCTCGGTTCAATGATTACTGCTGGAATCGCGATGGTTAAACGGCATATGTCGAAGTTAAGTGATAACTAGAGGCCGGATTTTTATATTTAAAAAAATCGCGTTTTATGTTCCGAAAATAGGTAGGCAAAAACAACGTTTTAGGCCTCCAACCTCGTAAATATAAGCCCAATAAATTTTTACATAAATGCAAATAATTTAAAACAAAGACGTGTGCGACCTGCATCTACAACAGGAAAGCAGTAAATATCAGTTATGATGGCACGAAGGCATCAACAGTTGAACATAGCCCTGCAGTTGTCATTTTCCGCGCATGGTTTGCTAAACATGGTCTCTCTTTTTTATTCTGTAACACGGTTAGTCAAGTGCCCACTGTCGAAACCAGACAAGCGACGTACTGATATTAAGGCTATGTATTTAAATATAAATTGGGAACCCAGTTAATGTAGCATAGGTATTTAGAAATTCGAAGTTAACGTACCTACGATATAGTGAATTAATGAGGGAATCCATCGGTGTAACAGAGGTTGCTTCTGGACTTAATTTTACTGTCTCGGATTCGACAATACTAAACCGAAGAAATACGTAACAAACATACATCATTGCTCAAAGAAATTTTATATATGCGGAAAACCACTCAACCATAATATGCGAATTAAATCTCCCAAAGCGCTTTCGTCGGTTTTTATTTTCTAAAGTTCCGCCTATTTTCTGCAGTTTCTGAATTCGATGAACATTCAAGTTTGCTATTTTAGTTTGACATATGTTCACTACTTTAATTTTGACTAACCTACAAGTGTGCTTTTTCTGGAGGCAGACGTTTTTCTGTGGAGTGACAATATCGTTTCTTACTTTTTTTCCACGTTAAAACCCGTTTTACGGGTGCACTGGTTCGCTCTGTGACACTTTTGTTGCACTCGATACGCAAAGAATGTTTTCGAGTAGTAACGAACACCAAGGGGACGAATGAGTGCAGCACTACAAAGGTGCACACTACAAAGTGGCCGTAAGTTCTTATACGTCCGTATCTAACGCTCAATATTTGTTTTAATTTGTACCCACTTGTATTGTAGTAACCCTTACCTTCTCTGACGCATGCGTTGGACGAACAGGAAAATGCAGCCTTCGGTTGTTGCAGGTGATCTACAAAAGAAACCAGTCCCACGGTTATGCGATAACGAGCTATATATCTTTTTGAAGCATCGATATACCTCAATGCTCATTTATGTGAGGAAGCATTTTCCAAAAAAAAAAAGAGAAAGGAAAATGAATTCAATCAGGACTTTTAGCATATTTATACCCGCAAAGGGCGAATGTACATTTGTACTCGTGATTCGCATTTTTACTCGGTGTGTGCGAGTGCCCTGCAATGCATTTTCTTTTACAATGCAATTTTTGCGTTCTACTAAGAGTTAAACGCTACTTCCATAGACCTTTGTAGTTTCACTTTGCACAAATGGAAGGGGGTAATTCCTCTGTCAATTTTAGCAGTCATAGGAGTCAGTGGTATATCATGGGGCTCCCTAAGAAAATACGATGAAGCAGTTATACAAAGCTTCTGCCGCCTTGGCAACGCCTTTGTTCGGAATATTGCACCTCATGCCAGCCCCCGGACAACATTTCTAGGAATGCGATTCCATGACCCATTTACGAAGAAATTGACCAATATGTCCGCATAACTACGTATATACCTTACTTACCGACTGCGTTTGAAGACTTCCCCTTTTCTCTCTTTAGAGTAATTGCAAAGCGTAGCTTCTAAAAGGCGATAGTGAGTGTAAACACTGCTCATTTTTTCAAAGCGCTCGTGGTTTTGCTATCAGACGTGTGGTTCAAAGATTACGAAATATTCTCGCTTACCTGTCTTCGTCTCGTTTGCGATCTGTAATCGTTTTGATACTGAAAGCAAAAAAATGTCGTAATTAGGACTATGTCCATGTATTGGAATGGTATTACTTGGCACATATCGAAAGTAAGTGGAGGCACCAGTTCAGAAAAATTCTTGCACCAGGCGTGAATAAAGTTGTGTGCCAGTGGTGGCGCATCTCGTTCTTAGATGCCTCATCAAACTAAAAATTCGACCATCGGCGGCCACCGTACCGCGGCATCGGGGACGCATGATGTAAAAAACTATCATCACGTGATAACGTCACCACACGAAGTCATAATGACGTCAAAGATCGCAAAATGTTGTGACGTCATCATGATGTCACAAGTTGTGGCGTGTGTCATTTGGCGTAACGCCACACGATGCCGTTGTGGCGCCTGCGTTTGGGAGCCGAGCAAAACAGGAGAGCGCGTGACCTCGAGAGAAGAAAATGAAGACGGCACTTGGCAATGGCGCATGAAGCCACGGCTCGCGTTCCCCCCTCTTTCGCTGTTTACAAACACAGGTCCTGGACGGCTTCCGGTTTTGTCCGCCGGCACAGCCTAGTAGCACTGGCGGGGAACAAGAGTCTTAGCGAGTTGCCCGCCAATTTTCAACTTTTTTCTTCCTGTGACTCGCCAAATATTTCAAATATGTTTTCTTCGAAGCTACATACAACATTATAAGAGTTAGTACTTAACATTAGGCGCCTTTCTTTTACCTGAAAGCGGAAAAAGTGTTTTTCCTTACTTTAGCACAACTTAAAAAAACAACCCTATTGAAAATCTGTCCACCATGGGAATGGTGGATTCCACCATCCATCATTATGGTGGATTATGGTGCTGGAATACGGTGGCATATGGTGTATGCTGGCGGTGATGGATGCTGGAAACGAACGGAGCGCAAAACGGCTCTAAACCGTCAGGTCCATCGTCCCTAGCTGCCATACCTAAATAATTGCATAGAAAACAATGAAGAAAGTAGAAGAGCATAAAAAAAAACGCTTGAAAAAAAAAAAAAGCCTGTCGCCACGAGGAGTCGAACGTGGCACCTTCGGATCCTGAGCCACGCACTTTACCACTACGCCACGCTGAAACTTGTTTTGAGGGACACAGAACGACTAGTCAACACTACCACACCGTTTAACTTCAGTGTTGTATGTCGCATACTCGAGAGAGACACCATCTTCCCCTCCTACTAAAATTTGCATACTTATTAAACACAAGAAAACAGTTGCCAGTAATGAATGGCATGGCGATAATGGCAACAGCACCAAATTTTTGTTGGAATTCACAACATATAACTAAAAAGTATATATTTACATATCAACCGGCTGTTACTGCCTAGATTAATATATCCATTTCTCGCTCGTTCGAAAGGGAATCATGTGCAGAGGCTTCGTGTCGACTCTAAGCTCGTTCGATAAATACGCGCGTACAGTTGATTGAATACTGTGATGTTTTTTCGCGCAACGAGCGCGGCCGTGCCAGCGCACTGATCTGTGTAGCTATCGTTAAGTACAACTACATAACCGCTAGGCCAAAAAAGAATGCAGTGCGCGGGAAATATATGTCATCATGTTAGTTCAGTAAGGCGTACGAATTCACAAATATGTGTTCTCGCATACGAGCCATGAGAAGTGCCGGCGAGTGTGACCAGCGGCTATCGGTGACCGGAGGCGTTTGCTGGAAGCGCGTCGCATCTATGTTCATCGCTTCTTGTGCGGACGCCTTACACAAGAAAAAACGCTTCATTTAGGTTAACCGATGTCACAGATGAGCTGGAAAGTCATTCCTACTCGTCGGAATCGTGTATCCTGAAACCTAGAAGCGCCGATGACACGTAGACGGACTCAGTCGGTACGCTAGGCCTAAACTTTGGTGGAAATCATGGTGGAAGTCATACTTGGTGCGGCTGATATCGACGCATTCCGAACGTAAAAGATTGTGCATTTTAGCTTCGCACGCATTTTCGCTGTTACCTTAAAGTGCAGCTGAGGTAATGAGTGCAAGAATTTCCAGAGCGGCGTTTCTATCGTGGCGATATCAAGTGGCGGCTGTTTTCTGGTCAACCCGTTGTATTTTGAAAAGTGTAATTTACTTCTACAATTGCGTGGCGATGTAACACATTTACCGTCGCTGTTCACACCGATACCTGTAGACACGTAAACATCACAATACAGCACCACATCACGGTTGTCAAACTCATATAGGTACGCGATAAACATGTAAACATTCACGGATTCTGCGCTCCACAAATATTGTGACGGTATTGACACCGCATGAATAAAAAAAAGTGTGCTAGAAAGCATAGTGATCAGCGCTAGCTTATTGGGACTGCAATCACATTTGTCTACACATTCGAGGGGGGAAACGTTGAAAATAAGTGATTTCACGTACTGTACCACGTGCATTTCCATCATGCCACCATCATCCACCGTGTTTCCACTATGCCACCGTCATCCAGCTTGTTCACCAAGCCATCCACCAAAACATATTTTGCATCGCCACCATCAGCCAGCATTTTCCACTGTCACCACCATTGGCTCGCCACCACCACCACCATCTGCCACCATTTTTTCCACTCTCGCCATCATCAGCCATTATGACCACCAAAGCTTCCAGCTTATCCACTATTATTTCCACCACATCCACTATTGTTTCCACCATATCCAGCAACGATTCCAGTATCCACCAACCAAGGATTTTCAATAGGGAAGCTTTCTGCTTTGGCGTTAGAGAGTGCTAATAGAAGTGACCGGAAGTTTCTTGGGAAGCAACACGTGCTGCTGCTATTGCAATCTTTAAACAGAGCGAAAAGGCGTATAAGAAGAAAATCATGGCTTTCGCCTTCGAACCGTCTTAGGTGAATGCTCAAGGGACCATGTGGGTTTCTTTCGTGCATTTTATGCACCCCGCCTCGACTTCTTACGTTCCTCCAGTCTAACTCGATTCATTCAGATATATGAGGTCATACTCATGGCTCGTTTTTTTTTCTCCTGCTCTATGTGTGCCAGCTATGTACGATATTCGTTTGTTTTCCAACATTAGTCAAATGCCAACATAACTTTCAGCATTCCAGGTATGTATGGAAAGTAAGCAATTGTATTTATATACATGGTATTTGGGACATTTATTGAAAGCTTGCTAACCAGTGTGTTTGACGGCGACTGTGGTGACGCTCACGGACACTGTCAGCAGACTGAGAACGGCAGCCACCGACGCGCAGAGAATGATGTATCGCTTGAAGGTCCACCTGCGGCTGTTCGTTCAAGTTGAGATTAAAGAGAATGAAACCAGGTGAGATTAATGGAGCTCACAGATTCTTCTTTCCATGTTACGAAAGAGTTACAGCATGAAGTCTGCAGCTTAATGAGGTTCTGGCATATTTTTTTTATCGTGTCCTCTCATTCGTGCCCTGACTGCCTCTAAAATATTTTATGGTAACCTGTCACATAAGAACCACTTTATAAAAGCCTTTGCTTGTAGACATTTGTTGGAAGACAAAATAAACGTGAATACAGTGAAACCTCGGTGATACGAATCTCAGGGGACCACAAGAAATATTCATATCATCCGAAATTCGTATCACCAGAAAGCATGGAAAATTAGCATTCGACAAAAGGAAGCCGGCATACATTTTCATTTCATGTTTTTCAGGGCCGCAGCAACGTCAGGAAGAACTCAGAATGATTGTCAGTTAGGTTTTTAGATGTCAGCAATCATACCAGCAATCGTAAATGTACGGCCCGTGCGCGCGTGTTTAATGAATCAGGTGCGTTGTGACCCGCGACAGCAGTAGCTCCTTCCAAATTTTAGTAGGCTTTTTTGCATGAAAACGGAGTACTGCGGCGAAAGTAACGGAAGAAGCGCTTTGACGCGATAGATCAAGGCCAAAAAATTTCGGAACCACGGTCTTACATTATGAGTTCGTTATCGTGGAGGTGTTGGGGTTGTCAGGCCTGACTCCTTTGCCAAGACTGTCCTCGCCTTCTTTCGCTCCTCGTTCACCTTTCATAAGATGTCTGATGCACGAAGCAGGCACGTGTAAGCACAGTACAAAGACAGCAGCCCTCGTAGACGCGTTAGAACAAAAGCATGGCACCAATCCACTCTGTGATCTAAACGCGAAGGCACACGGAGGCACACTAGAGCCTCAAAGATTGGCGCACATAATTTCTGAGACCGTGACGCGTCTCTGAAGATTCTGACCGTAAGAAAACTATTTTTCTTACACCGTGATTCTGACGATTTGGCAGTGCGGCGCGCGTGCTCGCGCTTGCGTTGCTGCGCTCGCACACTTGGCGCGTCTTCCGCGACAGCGCCTATACAGCACCTCTTCGTACCTGGGCGGTAGCGTACGTTCGTATCAAACGTCGCGGGCTAAAATTGGTTCGCAACAACCGTACTCCATTACATTGCAGGCCACTGGGCCATGGCCGGGACTAAAGAAAAATTCGTATCACCCCGAAATTCGCATGACCTGTGATCGTATCACCGAGATTTTACTGTATTACGAAATCTGAGCCAATATTAACTATAGACCAAGTAGATTTTGGATAAATAGAACTAAGATAGCTGCCTGCAAAATCTTTCGATAGCTGACGTATTATATATATATATATATATATATATATATATATATATATATATATATATATATATATATATATAAACCAACACGTACATGCGACTGACAGTCTATAGGCGGGGAAATGACATGATTGTGACCAGCACACCCTTCTGTTGGCTTCATTCTGTTAGATCCACACACTTCGTAGTCGATGTGTTTTGGCAAACTGTGCCTTTGTTCATTCACTGAACAACTGGGCCGCGTTATACGTATACAATATATGCAACATTGAGTTAGCACACTTCAGTATGAAACGGATGACAACCTTTAAATATCGTCTATTAAAGAAAAAAAAACATAGTATGCGACATATTGAGCACAAAAATGCGCTTTCACAAATCATAGTTAAAGGAAATTTTGCTAATGCCCATCGTGGTTTCATCCCATGGCTTAAATGAGGCAATAAACTTCTCAAAAGTTATTCCCTGTGTAGTAATAAGTATATACGAGGAAATGTATGTTAATCTTTCACTTTGCGTTGAACCTGTTAATGGATCACATTTTTATTTATTATGTTTGCTTGCGCTTTATCAGTGTTCTGTTTTTTCACAATTTATCGATAGCCAATTACCACACTTTTCTTCCGTGCTCCCTTTACCCTAGCGTAAGAGATTCATAACACTCAATGAGTCCTTTAGGAAATTGCGTCATTTAAAGATGATGCTGCTAAGACAAAAAAATGGCTAACTAGGGTAGCCTGTTATCATTTACGTTATTGAGGTTACTCCGTGCGTATTACATTCTACAACGCAGCGTGCCTAACGAGCACAAGCTGCACTACAAAAAAAAATTGTGATGCAAACTTAATGACAAGGGAGCGACGGCTGTACGCGATCACTATCAAATCACTGACGCACATGAAGTAAGCATAATGCGCACTGGAAAAGAACGCGTGCAAAGGTAAATATTTTAAACTATCAAGAATTGCGAAATTCTGCATATCGGGAACCAGAGAAGAACACAAAAGCTCTAGCATTCCATAACACAGCTTAGTTTCGCATTCTGCGCAGGAACAGAAGAACACGTCGCACGTGGCAGCTTTGAATAATTTCTCTCCGTATGTAGCATTTGAAGAATCGAAAAGGAGCACCTGAACCCCCCCCCCCCCCCCCCTCACCACTCCTGCAATTTAGCGCTTGGGGTAGTTTTACGGTGAATCATAAACTCGTCCATGATTACTGGCAAACAAGCTTGGTCTGGGCAGCATACATGGCCAGGGTTAAACATGGTGTAGCCTTTCGATCCGCGTGAGAAAAATGTCAGAGGAACAATTTCACGTTGCAGCAGGCTGTAAAAACATATATTAATGCGCTGGAAAACTTGTATTTCCAAGTTATGTCGGAAAACCTTAAGTATGGTATTTCTGTAACCTGCAGTGAAATAGACATTGAGGGAAAGGACGGTAAAGGTTACCAAGAGCCTATCAACTGTAAAGTTGTTAAACTTGTAAGCAACTGTAAAGTTGCTCTGTAAACGTAAATATCCTAGATTACTTAGTTCGACAATCAGCGAAGAAGCATTAACGTGGTGGTACCATACAGTTCCTTCATACTAAGCTAGAATATTAGAAGTACTGAAAGTACAATGTAAAATGCTGGTGTACGCGTATAGATATTGCATACAAACATTAACTCTGTCAAGGATGTGCTTATCAGATTTTTATAAAATTTCAGTTAATATCTTCACTGGAGAAAGGTAAATGCAAATGTTGTTGCGGAGTGATTACTTGTCGCTGTCGTTCGACGGAAGGGCAGGGATGAGATCGCCAAAACTCAGCTCCGGCTCCTCTGTTTGCTGCCGCTGCCTCCTTCGTCGGGCGCTGCCCAGTGAGAGCCCTGAAACACACACCACGTGATTACTATATACTAGCGATCTCATTTTTATTACTGACTGATAAGAAGGTTAACTTTTGTCACTACCGAAACACACTTAATTATCATATGCACACCATCCGCTTCGTCCATTTACCGCCTCTTTATTATAGCATTGCTTGCAATGCCACATGGTCACCAAAGGCGATCTCATTTTTCTTACTGACGCACGAGGTGGTTTATATTTGTCACTATAACGAAATACGCTAAATGATCATCCGCACCTCCATCCATATTTCTTTTCACCACTACTTTATATAGCATTGCTTGCAATGCCATGTGAACACCTCAGGCGATGTCATATTTATTACTGACTCATAAGGAGGTTAATTTATCAAAATAGCGAAATACGCTAAATGATCATCTGCACATCCAGCCGCTTTTCTGTTTACCACCTCTTTATGTAGTATTGCTTGCAGTGCTGTTTTACACATTTGAAGTTATAGAATATATTGTAATGACTACGCGTTTTCACACAAAGAAATCGTTATTTCCCATAGGATACACTATTTCAAGCAAACGTGGTTTAATATTTCTTAAAATATGAACGTATTACCCCGATTACATGAGCATCACACAGCACTGGCATAAGCTTAGAAGTTCTAAGCCAGTGAGCCAGGAGCGGGGGATTTATATTATATTGCAATGGTGAAATCACAATTATTGAAGCTCATCGTCTTCTATTGCATTGTATTCGTCTGAGAGCCTTCGAGTACATCATGACAGCAGACTAAGTTAAGATCATTCCTAATCAAGTTAGCTTAATAGTTCGCTAATAACTTCGCATTTTTGAGAGTCGATTCGGAATTGTATATTGGTCCCGCCGACCCCGGAGCTCTCCGAGACGATAGTTAGCAATCTTAAAAGTTGTTGGTTGTTATCAACGCACCTGCATGTTTTATAGGGGGTATGCACTCAACGTCGTCCGCGAGGATCGCTAGCGTCGGGGTCACCATTTTTGAGGCCCGCGCGCTCACCGCATGCGCATAAAACTCGCTGCACGCGCTGTGTCCGAGATCCGTACGTCAACTTGGATGTCTAGAGACCTCCGGAACACCCCGTGCACGCCGAAGCAGGACAGCAAGACGGGGCGTACGAACGGACTTTCAAAATGGCGCGGCGATGGTGTTGCCCTCTTGCGGATCAAGGCTCAGTGCATACCCCCCTATAGAGAAGTATTTTGTGGCAGAACTTACCAGAAAGAGCGCTCATCATCGACGAGTTCCTGGACATCCTGAAATGACCTGTTTTAGAAAAGTAACACACAGCACTTTTAAAAACCATCCAAGTGGTTAAATACGCTCATATCATGCATTGTGTTTGCGTTAAAACGCTCTGTGCCTTGAAGACCCCTGAGCTGCAGCTCTCATCCTTTAGACCTTAATGGACTGAGACGGGAGTAGAGACGTTAGTATTCTTTTTTTCGGCGTAGTAAATCTCATCGAAACTAATATGGTGCATTACCGCGTATAGAAAGAGTATCAATGAACAAAATATGCACTGAACATTGAAAACAGGGTGCATACCTCACAGGCTGTACGCTCTTCTTGTTCTTCTTCTACTACTTCGAAGCGGCGCTCACGCACGATATTGATGATGATCATGAATGCATTAACTCTGCCGCCTAACTGTTGTTCAGACAGGAATGGGAATGTAGTGGAAAGATGGGACTGAACAGGGAGCTTTAGTAATATGGATAATGTCGTTTTACGTAAGCAGCAATACCGCAGAACACCGCATGACACCGTCACCCGACAATTCGTGGTTTTCAGTGAAAACTAGAAGTAGTAGGTCTGTTGTGCCTATACAGATACGAAAAGTGGGCCGTAAAAGATTATTTCAGTCCAACACAAGCTCTAGAAGTTGCCGGCCGTAAACCCCGCCCACCGCCGGCGACCGCTATTTTGCCATGGCGTGTATGACGTCATGAGCTGAAAGGAGCGGAGCCGTCGTCTTCTACCGAAGTTTCAGCCGCTACAAATCGTTCAATTTTACTGCCAAGCTGAAGAAATCTAAATTATCTCGATTTCACGGCCAGCTGAGCATGGAACAATATCGTTCGCCACAATGCAGACGCTCGCACAGCTAGATCCTTCTTATGTCACGGCTCACAAGTGCGCCAGTGTTGCCCGACTCTCAGGCCACTCGCGTGTTTATAAAAATATTCAATTATAAATTAGGTGCTCAGCCAAATGCGCTAAAATTTTGCCAGCTTAATTGTGAATCCACAAGGACTAACCCACGTAACACAGATTATGATCGGAAAGTGGGTGTCGTGGCCCCATTTAAGGGCATGGCAAGATCAGATGAGGGGAAAAAGTGAGCGGAACTCGCCGATTGCTGCGCCCCTCAACACATTCGCTATTAACGCCATCAGGCTGATTGGTTCGCCAAGCACCGGCATCGGCTAAAGAAAAGCTTCGCTGGTATGCACATGATTTTTATATTGGGCATTATTCCATGATTTGCTTGTAATATAGGGAGCATGAGCGCAGCCGAGAAGTGGTACTAAAGGAAAAGGTCTGCCTGCCGCCGCATCTGTGCACGGGTTCTCCATTAAGTGGTGAAGGGGCGAAGTTTCACTGTAGCACCCATACCCATCCTCATCATTTGACTTGTCCGACCAAGTACAAGTTTTGCAATGTAAGCTAAAATTCAAGTGACACGATCATGTGCTGCTCATAAGGGGCTGCCTTTGGTCGCTCACTTTGCGGAGGTAATGGTGGGAAGTAAATCATTCTCGGAATGCATCATCACGGGGTCCTCGGCCGCAATTATCGTGAAAAACCGGCGTTGTCATGACTCTGCATACTAAACAAGGACGGGGCCGGTCCGAATTAGCAATGATAAGGGATAACTTGGAGCCCCCCTTAGATGAAAGAGAAGTCGACCGCGCCCACCCCCTACCCTCCCCTTCGCCCTTCGCGCCCCCCTACGTACATCACTCTCCCCACAGCCGCCTTTATTTGTATAACTGAATCGAACGGACCTGTTCTTATCTGCCGCATTTATCTTCTGTTGTGTCCGGATGTCGTGATGTAGATAGGGATATATATACCCAAACAACGCCTCTCAATGCGTCAAATACGAATGCCACGTAGCGAATGAGTAATTTCCTCCACAAGTGAGCCATTTTTGGTGTAAAGCAACAAGAGCTTACGCCATACGCGGCCGTTCTCAGTAGTATCCGCTACCAAACGTAGTACCTGGCGCCAGTCAGTATCTAGCCCTAAATGCAGTTACTACGCTATAGTGAACTGAGATTTCGCTGATTCATAACCGAAAAACATGAGGTGAAGCACTACAGCAGCTGGCGTAAACTGTCTCGTAACGTGCACTTTACGTTAGCACTGGATCACCTACGCTAACAACAGCAACAAAAAAAAAAAAATGTGGCGACTATGTGGACACATTGAAGCTTGCTCTCATTCCTCTGCTGAATTTCCTGGAGTTTTTTTTATAGCAACGCTTTAGAAGGAAAAGAGCGCCCGCACTTTTCGGTGTTAATGACAGAGTGATCCGAAATCACAAATACAAATAAATAATTTTGTTTATTGTGCAAGAGGCCAGTCTCGCGCTCTTACTTGATGGGTCAAGAAAAGAATGAAGAGTAGCCACGATCGAAATTTCACATAGACTGCATTTCTTTTTCGTTCACATTTGGTTACACTAATGAGTAATTAATATAATCAGTCGCCCGGCAACACTGCATGTTTTCCTGAGTGTTCAGAATTTTTTTCAGTTTTTTCTTTCGATTTAAAAACGTTTATTTTCGAAGCCAGTTCTATAGTCCGATCCATGGCCCGCCCGTGGTGTGGGTGGCGTCAGGTGACTGACGAATCGAACAAAGTGGCTACGGTCTGCACATGTAACCGACGCCCCTTTATAAGTCTCGTATCAGGGATCTCAAGCTCACCTCAACTAGCAAGGCGTAGTCACGAAATTTAGTTCTTGTAGGGTCGGGACAGCCAAGAGTTAAAGCCGAGGGGAGGGGTGGGGGGAGGGTTTGAACAAAATGTCAGCCAACCTTGCAATTTGAAAGGCGTCTTCGCATATCTCGTGTATGCTTCATTCCTGAAAGAGATTGGGCCTCAGGAATCGACAAACATATCGATACTGATCTCCAGAATGACTAAAAATTTGGCACGCTGATTCTGAAATGTAGTTTTCTTGCACGGTTATGTTTCAACACATATAGTTACCGCGTGGGGACCCTCGCGAAAAATATGGGAAGAAGGCAGTCATGTCCGAGCCCGGCCCCAAGCGAAAGGTACGCAGGGTCGTGTGTTTGAGACGACCAATCTTATATGATATACTGAATGGCATACTGAAGATGCACTGTGATTCTCCATACACAGCTCCATATACTCTTCATCTAAAGAGAACGGGCGTTTGACAACGCCTACTTTCTTTTCTGTTTTTGCATTTTCTCCCTGCGTTGCCTAGCGGTGAAGCTTCTGTTTGTTCTCAGCTCGCAGCACTCGCGCTTGTGGAAACAGCGGGAAGCTCTTGTATGGGGAAAAGACGGGGCGGTATGTGTAAGCCTTGTTTGCGTCGAAAACAGACGCGGACGCGCCGCGTGACTCAGCACCCGCAATGGCTGACGACGTCCAGTGGTGCGTGAAAAGAGTTTGCCTCCCACGTCGAAGGGGAAATCAGAGACAGTGACGAATGAGGAAGCCACGCGCGGCTGCCTTTTTTCCTGGAACAGCACGCCTGGAGACACTGAAGACAGGAGGGATGATCTAGAGACCCGGGGATCGGTGAGGTTGGAGTAATAGTGGAGATGAAGCTCTCAAGACCACTCCCTGTGGCCAATACGCAAGTTTCTTTGCTTCTGGATGATGCTGGTGCAAGCATGTGTGCGCAAAAGAAATAGAGAAATTAATAAAAAGGACAGAATGAATATATAGAAACCTATGGCCCGTAGCATTTTTTATAAAGGAGCAACTCCAACAAATAATTACGACGCATATATTGTTACCAGTGTCAGAGTGAACTTATGGACAAACAGTTTTGATACTAATATGGCGGCGACTTTGTTGCACACATGTGAACGCTTCCGTCCAATCATCTTTTGCACGCGATTAGGCAATATAGATCTGACAATGTTATTTCATTCACGTTGATTCCTTGTTGTAACAGACCCTGTTATGCTTTGAATTCTTAATCAACAGTTGTTTTTGTTCTTTTGATTGGGCGCTGTTTATTGTTGGTTTCTTTCATTGTATCTATGTAACCCCCAAGTTTTTGCTTTTTTAAGTATGATGTATTAAAAATGTATTCCCACTTCCCTCTGTAATGCCCACGGGCACTGAAGGTACTGAAATAAATAAATAAATAAATAAATAAATAAATAAATAAATAAATAAATAAATAAATAAATAAATAGAAATCTGCAGCGTTCTGTTACAGAAGTGGGGTTGCGTGTCCCACATTTATCAATATAAGCTTCACATTTGGAGTAAACTAGCTCGCCGTCATCTGCATTTTCTTTCATTATCACCTTAATCAACTCATTGCATTCCATTTTACCAAAAACGCACGCACTCATGGCAAGTACAGTTGTGCAAAAGGGGAATAATACAACAGCTCTAAGCAGCACCGCCAAGAATTAGGCCTACAGCTTTATCTAGTTTCATTTCCGCTATTTCATCACAGAAGTGAGCCTTACGCAGTTCATTTTTGTGGCTTACTGAGGCAGATTTTCAGTGTCAATTTCATGTTTTTTACCGCATTAAGAGAGACAGATGGCTGCCAAATTGAAAAAAAAATTTTTTTAGGCTATGTAGATTCACTTTCTTGAGTGAAAAAATTGGTGATAAACATGACTGGACCTTCGCGATAGACAATCAAGTTTTTCATAGAGCGACAATTTCACGAACAAAACAAAATCTTGCCGCGTTTTGCTTCTATTATTGCCCTAAGAGTCAACAAGTATAGTACGATAAATGTTCCGTCCCAAGTTAGGAGTCTAACACATACACGATTCGACGGGCATCATTGAAACAGGTTTAGTGGAAACCAAAATGTCACTCTTGTCTACTCGCTGTAGTCGTTTGAAATGCTGCCATTCACAGTTATTTGTTTCCAATGGCGCCAGGATTTTAATTAAGGAAGTCACATTTTGGAGCGATAGCTCCCCTCCTCTAGGTACAAAGTTAGAAAGCGGCTCGATGCATGAATCTGACCTTCAAGACCAACCAAGGTGACGCGAATGCACGTACCTCACCCACCCCGTCTTTACGGCATAGCGCCAGCAAAAAAAAAAAAAAAAAAAAAAAAAAAAAAAAAAAAAAAGAGCACGTATGCGTGAGAGCAGCGCGTCTACTTCGTCCACGTCGTCTCTGCAACCGATCGCGCGAGCAGCACGCAGTGAGGCCGTGCACGCGCACATCACGTGTCGTCGCAATGCCCACGAAAGAGCTCCACACAAAGGCTAGTCCCGCGGAAGAAAATGCACACTGGCATGCTTGTACGCAAGCACGAACAAAGTAGAGCTGCACCTGAGACATGCTGCAGCTCTACTCCGGAGGCTTGTCATCAGGAACACCCGCCGTTCGGGAGCCCAAAGCTCAAGCATATCACCCCTAAACCTGCTAGTGTTAATTGGTGTAGTGTTCTAGTCGTTGCTATCGGATTAATTGATTCGTCATTATGTCGAAAGCGCGGATTTTATTGGATCAGTTATCTTATTTATGATTGCAGAAGAAAAAAAAGAAAGGAAAAAGACTGGAAAGAGTTCCTACGTTATAGGAACAGGAGCGTTCAGCGGAACAGGTCGGGGACTTGTCGCTACCATTTTCATTATTGGCAAACAGCTTGCCCAGCACATTCGATACGTGCCATTACACGTTTAAGGGCTACACTAAGTGAAGCAAGAACGACAGTGACTTTCCCGTATACTGATGTTTCGACTAAATAGCGCATGTCAGAACAAAGGTATACAGCCGCCCATTTTTTTAACCTGAACGCGCCGAGCATCGACCACCGAGTTAATAAGCACCGCTTCCCGGCGTCTCGGTGTCCAGTTCACGGAACAGCGTGGCCGAAGGCAGTTGTACAGGGCTGTTAATCAGGCACATGCGCGTATTCTAGTTACCTTGCCGCCGTGCTTCGTTATACGGTGCTTTATTGACTGGGCGGTCGACGCTCGCGCGTTCAGGTTTAAAAAAATGGGCGGCTGTACATGCACCTCGAATCGTCGTTGTGTCAGTGTCTAAAGGCAAACGTCTCGAATCTCACCCTTGCAGCCTCTCTATTCTCTCCCGGAAAGCGCACCGCCTACGACATCCCAAAGCCAACGCGGCCCCCCCCTCATCTGGACCTTTGGTCTCTTATATACGCTGACTCACGACCGGGAGTGGTCTTGCGTGTACGGACAGCCATTCCAACCACATATTCCGCATTTATTCCTCGCATGTTTTTCATTCTCGCTCACTGCCGCGTGAACCACGACAAGACGCGAAAAAACATGGCCTCCTTTCATCCTACATTCTTGTTCCAGCGTGACCCTTCTTTCTGTAATATTTTTCAGACGTTTATTATTGTATTTTTGTGGTACTTACGGTCATGCCGTCTGGGACAGTTTCGTCCAGTACCCGGGTCCATATCACGCCACGCCCCCCTGCAAGAGGCAAGTGGTTTCTTCAGTCTTTTCTGTCCTATATTTCAAGGGTTACAATGGCCTTGCGTGGGGACACACAGCAGTAACCTGACTCACGCAATGCCCGTATCAACTGCATGTATATGCCACGTGGCGCGTGCCTGCACCCTGTGGAAGAACGTGGCATCGGTGAGCTGGGGCTCCCGTCTCGATTATAGGACTTACGCAACCGAATATCTATGCCCGCAGTTAACGTCCGCCGGACAAGAGAGATGAAGAAAGAAAAGAGAAACAAGTGATACGCGTAAAAATAAAAATGCTGGAGCGAGTCCCTGTGTCCCTACCTCATGTCTATGCGCGTGCTGGGTCGGCGACGGCCAAGCAACAGGCCTGGAGCTGAAAGCGTCTTTTTCCCTCGCCGCAACCCCTATACAAAAAAAAGGAACCACTTGTCTCCCTTTTCCCTTCACACCGGCATCACAAAAGCGAGGTGGGGTTTCCCCGCTCGTATGCGTTTTAGTGTTTGCGTAAGGTCAAAATGGGAGCGGGCGCGCCCAGCTGGGGCGAATGCGGCGAGCTCCCCCGACCTTGCACCACGAGGGAGCCGTAAGGCAAGAAAAAAAAAAAAGAGAGAGAAACTTATACGAATGGAGCGAGGGGAAAGAGAGGAATACCGGCCCACACACAAACCACAGTTTGCTTAGTCACCGCTCGGTAATCCATTCCGCCAGCGATCGTATACAAAAGTGGGGCACCCACAATGAAAGGGTGATTAAGTGAAGCTGATGCGTATCTCGCATTAAATAGTTGCCTGAAAGGGCAGTATACTCCAACATACACCAAAACAAGCAAAAAATGAAGCTCGCATCCCTTTCTTGGCCGCTATTCGTTGTAAAACGTGCAGACGTCTTGTTGTTGCGGCAAAGGAAAATACCAGTCCACTATATTTCACGAGTGTAATAATAACAACAATAATTGTTGGGTTTAACGTCCCAAAACCACGATATGATTATGAGAAACGGCCGTGGTGGAGGGCTCCGCAAATATAGTCCACCTGTGTTTATTTCACGTGCACCTAAATCTAAGTACACGGTTCTCAAGCATTCTCGCCTCCATCGAAAATGCGGCCTCAGCGGCCGGGATTCGATCCCGCGACTTGCGGGTCAGCAGTAGAGCACCATAACAGCTGGACCACCTTGGCGGGTATTTCACGAATGTGCTCTCTGCCTCTTAGTGCTGTATGTGTGATAACGCGTGGTGAAGGCATTATCTGATCGATGAACTCATGCAGTAGAAACAAACATACCTGGAACAACCTCTAACTAAAACTTAAAGAAGCCATATGAACATCCCTGTATGTAACTCCTCGGTGGTCATCGCGAGATAAGGCGACGAAGGCCCTGTTCAACTTCTTGAAGACATCAAACGTGCACCGGCGGTTATAGACGAATGGCGTTATCATGACTGTCAGGTGTGTGATATTGTTCTTGCGAGCTCTCCTCTCTCTCTCTCTCTCTCCTCTTTAAAACTACCCTGCCCCTTTCCCCAATGTAAGGTAACATACCGATGCTTCTAGACTGGTTGACATCCCTGCCTTCTCTTTCTTTCCTGACTAGAGCACTGCACGGTCCCGGGCCGAGGTCGGGCCGGGTAAGGAGTTGTCGGTTCAGGCCCGCGCCGGGCTCAGGCCCATGAGCTTCGGGCTCGGGTCCGTCTCGGATCTGACTTCGGGCTCGTGTCGCACCAGAGTCCGGACCATAGTAGGCTCGGGTACCATACTAGTCGGTAATGGTGCCGTGTTTGGTTTGTGGGTTTTAATATCCCGAAGCGACTCATGCTATGTGAGACGCCGTAGTGGAGGGTATTAGGGCCGACTAGACGCTTCTGATTTTGATTACACCAGTCGTGCTTTGCGACCAAAACGTTTCAGGCGTTAAGCGGAATCGCCAATTGCGTGGGAGCGAGAAAGTTCCCTTCTTCGTAGTTGCGCGTGCGCAAGGTGTTTTAGCAATGACGATAATACCACACCGCACAGCTGTTCCCGCTTGAAATGTACCACGATCGGAAATCGTTATAGCTGTGACCGTAGCTCGGTGCGTGCGCTAACATGCAATAATTACAATGGCTAAAACAGGTTTTGCGGAATAGAAGCAGATGCACAGACTGAGTATTCTGTGCCGAAATTTAATTGTTTAATTAATATCCTACATGTTGAAACAAACGCAAAAAGGACCAAGTTTATTAATATTACCAAACAAATAACTTATTTGTTCGACAGAAATGTCGACACCTTCTGAAATAAAGCCTAGTGCAGCAACAGAATATGCCGTATCCGCGTGAAATGTGGTTCCACATGGGCGCTACCCTTGTTCGAAGCTTGCTTCTTCCTTACCTTCCGTCCTTTGCTTTCCACCATAGCCACCACTTTTTAACACGATAGTGTTAAAGAGCTCGTTACGCAGAAATTCCAGCGTCGGCGGCGGCGTCGTTGGTTGGGAGCGGAAAAATCGTCATCTTGTGCGTGACCGAAAAATCGCGAAAGATGCAAATAAAATAAATAATGAAAATTCCAGGTCCGAGTGAGTATCGAACCCAGGCCATCTGCGTGGCAAGCAGGTGTTCTACCACACAGCCAAGCTTCTGCTTGGGATTACATATAAAATACCTTCCTCTGCTTGGAAATGCAGTGAAAATAACTTCCATGCTTTACAAACACATGCGTCCTGTATACAGGCGTCACAATACGACATATAATATCCCAGTAATATTGCGTGGTACAAGCGTACATTGCCATCGGGCGTCAGAACATGTGAGCATCACAACGACATTGTGGTTAAAAGCCGTCGACCCATTACAAAAGGCACACACGTTACTACGCGTATTCCCTTCAGACCACGTAGGGAGTGCACAGCAAGTTCGAAAATATTTACCGCATTTCCCGCACATGATTGCTCGTGGTTTAAAGCATGCTACCCAATACATAGTATGCACTAAGTGATTGAAGTACGCACTATGGACAGGATACCGCTATCGCGTTCAACTCTTAAAGGCGAAACTTAAGGGTCCCCCAATTTTTCTTTTCTGCCATTCTTGGCTTCCATCGTCACCACCGCGAGCTGCAAGACTGCAACCACAACGCGAACCACAGCCAGCCAGACTTCGCTCCCATGTGGATGGGACAAGGCACGGCTCCCGCTTCCGAACACTGCGGGGGATCACGCTCCGGACACCCGACCCGCGGCGTTCTACGGGAGAGGTAAAAAAGCCGCTGGCTAGTTCACTACGGCGCTCTAATAAACAGTTATTTCGGAAGCCCTTAGTCCGCTCTTGCTTTGAGACATAACACTTTCAGCGACCCAAGACGGTCACAGAAAGACGACGAGATAGGCATCATCAGGGAACAGCGAGAACGGTATAGCTATCTTGCTAACGGGTGTGGCTCGCTTTGACAAATCTATGGCACTGCGGTGGCAGTGACTCGGGGAACAAGGGTGGTGGAGAGGCTGCACTTGTTGTCCTGTGCGCAAAAACGTAGTGTACGCACACATGACGCAGCTGCCTGTGGAGGAGTCGAAACGACAGCTTCAATTTATGTAACGCCGTCCAGCTTGGTATGTCCCTCCCAGAAGCAGTTACAGCGCGTTTTCTGTTTCTCGCTCTCTCTCACTGCATTGTGCAATAAATGAAGTTTGCTGGAGACGTTCTGCTGTGTCTACTCAACAGCTCCCGCTCGTCAGCAATGTATGTATACTCAAACCATAAATGCAGCCATGTTTAAACTTTATGCGGGTGTTGTATACTGCAGTCGTTGTTTGAAATGCTAGAATAAGATTCCGTGGTTGCCACTACGTACATGAGACAGCCGGCTATGCCTCCCCTTGTATTGCCCTGTAGTTATTTTGCGAAAGTGTTCCGGGCATAATTAACCGCAATTCTATATAGTACCAGTGAAAATGGTGAGACAGTCGCAAGTTCTCACGGCACTCTCCAGAAAATATTTGTGTGCGGCAGGTATCTTCACAGTAACTGAGGGTTGGACAGCGCCTCATTTATGCTCAGGGCATCATTGGTTTAAAAGGACCGGGCCGGCCAGGGGCCAAATATTTCGGCTCCTGGCTGGGTAAGGCCATATTTAAAAACACCGGGCCGGGCTCAGCGGTTTCGTGCGTGGCTCTTTCGGGCCGGGCCGGGCACGGGCCGGCCCGTGCCCGGCCCGGCCCGGCTGTAAAATCGGCCGTGCAGTACTCTATTCCTGATATCTCGTCACCCAGCACAACCGCATGTCACGTAGCTGTGACCACAGGTCGGCGAACTCACTCATGAGTCGACTCACTCGGACTTCACTCAGACTCAGATCGAGCCGTGAGTCTGAGTCTGAGTGAGTCCGGGTGAGTAATGTTTTGGTGAGTTTGAGTCCGAGTGAGTCCGGCTCAAAAAAAATATTTTCGTGAGTGTGAGTCCGAGTGAGTCCGACTCAGGAAAATTTTGGTGAGTCTGAGTCCGAGTTAGTCCGAAGCGCAAGATATATTCCTTGAGTTAGTCTGAATGAGGTCCACTTTAGTTTGCCGACCTATGGTCCTACCTATTCATCTTCAGCATTACTATGAGCCTTACCTAGATTCACGTTTATACTCACGTCTACTTACATGTATTCCAAAGCAGTATCGTCCATACGCCATTTAAATATTTATTGGTCAGAGGAGTGAATTACGTAGGAGAATGCAATGAACTCCCCCCCCCCCCCCCCCTCCCCGCCGCCAACTGTTCCACCTCTTTCAAGAAAAAGCTTCTTACTGGTTTGCAACCACTAATAACTCGTATTAGAAGGTACTATATCGCTAGCTAGCCAGCTAGCGAGCAAGATAGATAGATAGATAGATAGATAGATAGATAGATAGATAGATAGATAGATAGATAGATAGATAGATAGATAGATAGATAGATAGATAGATAGATAGATAGATAGATAGATAGATAGATAGATAGATAGGAACTGCTAAAGTGTCATTGATTCGCTGAAAAATGCTTCGCCTTTAATAGGCTATGGTTGCTTCGCAAATAATATTACTTTCGGAAGAAGTACCCACACTTTCGTTTTCTGAGGGCGCTTTTATGTCAGATACCGCTTAGCGCCTTGGTAGAGAGCGAATATCAATTCTCTGAGGCTTATGTGATAAAATCAGCAAAAAAAAAAAACCCTTAAAGGGACCGTCTACCGCTCGGAAAATTTTTTCTGATTGTGGCGAAAATGAGAAGATCGTTCATCACATCGGCGGCAATGA
Organism: Rhipicephalus appendiculatus; assembly: GCA_030522465.1. Lineage (NCBI taxonomy): Eukaryota > Metazoa > Arthropoda > Arachnida > Ixodida > Ixodidae > Rhipicephalus > Rhipicephalus appendiculatus. Next base: position 28,548 of record JALIZH010020543.1, on the reverse strand, counting down.
GAATGCTTTTGTTCCACAAAAAAAGAATTATAATTTTAATTTGACGTCGAAAGTCGACAAAGAATGACCGCTAGCGTCACCAAACAGCGATGTGGTTCAATCTATTGGTCGGACAAGAAATCCTCGCAGGTAGACTAATTTTGCTTAAAAACAAACATGTGTAACTTGAAATTGTATTTTACGCACTTGAGGCAGCTTTAGGTTGCGCCAAAGAGTAATTATTGCTTTTTTCCTCACGCGTTCAGAGAGGCGCTCGGTGGCGCTGCCGGCGGCGCGTTCGCCTGCCTACGGCGGCGAAACGCGAGGACTGCGTCCGGCACCGCTCATAAGAAGAAAAAAAATTGTCTTCGGCGAATATCAGCATGACTGACTTCAGGGAATTTTCGAACCATTACCGTGAGTCCAACGTAATCCAGTAACGTAGCACGAGTCCTCATCAGTAAAGTGCACACCATTCACCAAGGTGCTACATTGAAGAAGATTTTGCCATCACGTTCCGCTTCACCAGGGCGTCCATGCTGGCTCTCATATCGCATATACAACACAGAACACGTAAACATAACTGAAAGACAGCAGCAACCTTCTGTTGTTTTGTGAAGCACTCCTCATGTTCATTTTAGTAGCGCGGTTGGCATGAGTGGAACCACTACAGTTCGTTTCACAACCCCGGCGTACCAGTGTTGCTGGAACAGACCAACTTTTCCGCTCGACCGCGGTGGTTTGTCAGGCAGACTGAACAAAGCTGGAGAAACCGTGGTAATAATACTTTATCTGACAATATGCGTGCTCAAACGACCACTACGGTATTTGTTTTATTATTAAACAAAAATTGATGAAGTCTGCAAAAAGAGCGCGCGGTTTCAGTTTGCGACTTTCACCGGCACTACAGTCGTCATCGCCTCCACCAACCAGTGTTGTGGGCATTCATCCCACCAATGGGAGAGGACCGAATGCAGATCGCAAAATTCTGTTTTAAAAATTTCTACTCACTTTCCAGAGAAACCGCTGCAAGGTTCGGCACTTCAGACGGTACGCTTTTTATTGCGATACAAAACATAAAAGTGATGAACGACGGTAGACAGTCCCTTTAAGAATATATATCCCGTTTGTATAAAACGGAGCCTAAAAAACGCTATCAGTGGCTTTTTCATCCATCCTCCTTATTTTAATCTCCATCTTTGCTCGAGCCACAGGAGACCACCCTTCGATGGAGCGAGACTCTCTGCTGTTTGTATCAGTTGTCTCACGTGTTATGTTCCTGACAATGTTTTTGAATGGTATACATTACTTTCTGTTATACGGCGCATTTCCGAGTTCAAGTATGTTATAATACTGTCCGTGGCTCGAGAGCAGGGTAAACAAACAAAACAGTCCTGTTTTCTTGGTCGTTTCGGCTACATTTTTTTCGTACTGAGGAGAATATACTGAATATGCTCCGAGGAAAATACTCAGGATGGGAACGCGCAAGGCAACCGCAGTTAGAAAATGAAGTGATTCAAAGGAAACCTCTGGGACAAGGGAAACACAGCGGTCAAACGACATAACAGACCGCAGAAGCTCACCAAAAACGACCTGGATGCCGGACAGCATGCACTAAACAAACGTTTTAAATTCCCGAACCTCCACTGACCGGCTTTATAAGTCTAGTTGAGGCATCAAGCACAAATAAAGCTCGAGAATGCGGGGCAGCTTACAAAAAAGGCGACTGCTCCGAAAATAGCTTTTCACAGCGGGTTCCCCCCGGAGGTGAGGGATCTGAGTCCCATTGTCGGCCGCCGCTCATCGGAACGCGCGAACACGCGCCGATCCATTCAGAGCCACGGTGACGACTCCCGTACGTTTCCCCTACCGTAGTCCCCCCTATTCATTGGGGAAGAAGCCTGAACTTCTATAGAAAGGAAGAGTGGGGGGGGGGGGGGGGGGATGCACGAGGAAGGCGTGCCCATGGTTTTCCCCACAACAACACGTGGAGGGGAGCAAGTCCCCACCGATCAACAGGCTGGACTCCAGTCGACCCTTATAAAAGGCGCGCGCATAGAGTGGGGTGCGGGATGACGTCATATCTGGGCATTCCCCGTCATTAGGGAACCTTTCCTTAGAAACTTCCCCTTTAACCAAGCACCATGAACTCCCCGAGATTTTGTCCGTATCTTCATGTTATTCCCTACGCCTTCCTCTACCCACCTTAGCTTAGACGTATCGCCTCGCATTTGTGCTTCGTACTCGCCAGTGCTCGTTCACTTTACAACGGGTGGAACGCATGTCACAGCGCGCGTATTTTTCAGCATTTTATTCAGAAGGTTATTTATTTGTACAGCAAAAAAAAAAAAAGACGGATTTCCTATTCTAAGACAGTAGAAGCAAGTGAAAGAAGTGGCCTGCATCATAATATAGGCATCAGTAGAGAAAGCAACATTGACAGTGCGGAATTTTCATAACTTTATGAACGATATAAATATAAATCAACTGTCTACAGTCCCACTAAATTAGAAAGAAATAACTTAGGGTTCCCGGCATAGCGTCTTTATTGCTGAGCAAGTACTATGCCTACTTTCTCCAAGATACTCTAAAAAGTATACCAATTATTGCTTATGAAGAATCCATATTCAGACAAGTTAACTAAAAAGGCCAAGAACGCTATTCGACCAAAAGAAAAAAAAAACTGCTCCGCCGAAACCATGGCGCCGCTACAGAAGCACCGTCCACGAAATCTTACATTCGCAGTTTGTTAGGCTGTTCGGAGAAATAGGTTTAATTTTGTCTGTTTTTGTATTTAGGAAATATAGTATAAATGTTCTACCACATAACTAATACTTTCATCGTGTGTTTCAATTTCAACCATTCTTTAAAAAATGCACCTATAAATTCAAATCTGCAAGCATCCTTGCCCGTGTGTCATTAAATTTGGAGGCCTGTATATCCATTAGCCATATGACCTGGTAGACCTGAACTGCACGCCAAGCAAATACAGAAGTTACATTGAGCCATACGCTTAAAAATATCACAGTTTCGCTTAAAGGAGTCTTGACACAAAAATTTTCGCCCCGCGTTTTTTTGCTTCAATGTGTTGCTGGGGGGCCTGTTAGTCATAACACGGCACATCGTTTGCTGCAGCGCGTGACAGATAATTAATTAGAAGCTCCTCATTACCGACACAGCCTCAGTTTCGGTTTGACAGAGCTCCAAAAACGACAAGCCGCCGGGTGCAACTATCACCACCTAGCGAGTAAAACGCTCGGTCACGTGAGCACACAGAACAGTGACGCACTTCCGCACGGTCTGCATCGTCTGCTTGCATTCGCTTGTCACACATGCTGCGTGCTGTCGTCGCCGTTATTGTCCTCGCTGTCGTCGCCGGGCTCATCGTCGTCTGATGGCGACGATTTTCTTGCGGCGGGGATGGAAGAAATTTTCGACGTGGCGAATCACTTCAGGTTTGACCCGCTGGCGAGAAGTGCTTCGTCGGGAAGCGGCAGCGATACCAGCGACGACGACCACGATTAACCTCGCGTCGGCAATGTACAATGGTAAGACCCGACACATTCGTGCACAAATGTTCCGCAGGACGTTCGCTTTTTCTACGTTCAATATCCGATTGTATCACTTGATAACATTGTTATGCCCTTCAAGTTGTTGGTGCCGAAAAAAGCTAGGTAACACCACAGCACCAGACGTTAGCGATGCACAAGGTCGAGTCGGAAGACCCATGTACGCCAAATCCAGCGCCTTTGTGGTAAAAGCAATGCGCCTCGAAATGGAGCCCGCAAACGCGACTGTTCTGCACGGGGGACCAGTTCCTGATACTCCTGACGTCCACAAGCGCACACGAACTCGATCCACTTCTGCCGCCGAGGTTCGTCGCGGGGAACGTATGCATCGATACGCCTGATCCCGACTTCGACGTGCAGAAGGAAACAGCGCAGAAGGATTTCGGCATTGTGGCCTGTCACTGCAGGCCCAGGCAGCACAGGGAAATCAAGAAGTCCTTGGGAGCAGGAAACGGGAAAGCTGTAGTGTCGCCAAACACAAAACTTTCAACGCGTGCGCCGCGGCAGCGCCTCCTCTTGGCCGCGGCCACACACTCGTGAGTAGCCGCCGAGCAGTCACCAACAGCTCAGTGGCGAGCGCACCAAAACGGAAATGGCGGCTACGACGTCATCATAACCTGTTGTACCGGCTGCATAGGGGAAGTAGGGGGGTCACCTCGGGTCACCTCCGAGGGTGTCAATGACGCCAGGTGCGGCCTAGAATGCTGGATCGCGCACGCGAACTTCAAAATTCATATAAAATACCTTCCAAGCTTTATTCGCTGTCGATATTTTGCAGATGGTACACGCATGTACACGGGAATCGGTCCAGCAGGCTATCTCGGCCGGGAAATTTTGTGTCATTACCCCTTTAAGGGCGGTGACGCATAGCTCGGGTAACGCTTCGGTGGCGCTGTAATTTATCGGACTGCGATGCAACGTGAGCCGTGTCACGCCGACCTGGTGGCACAGCAGAACTGGTGGAGAATTATGTCAATAATTCTTTACGTTTAACGTCCCGAAACCACCATACGATTATGAGAGACGCCGTAGTGGAGGGCTCCGGAAATTTTGACCGCGTGGGGTTCTTTAACATGCACTTAATCCAAGTACGCGAATCCCAAGCACTTTTGCCTCACTCGAAAATGCGGCCGCCGCGACCACGATTCGATCCCGCGACGTGCGGGTCAGCAGTAGAGCACCATAAAGCAGAACTGGTGGACTACAAGCAGAATAGCAAAAATAGGACGAAGATGAAGAGGACAACGAAGAGAGTGCGTGCCAGTGCATGAAAATTATAGTTTTTCTACGCCACATGGCGAACTATACTTACACTCCACTAAAAATGGCTATCCTTCCTCTCTTTTTAAGAGCGAAGCTGCTCTAGCTTGGCGTAAATTGTCTGTCGCGACAAAAAGCTATCATCATCATGAACCGGCACGTGCTCTATTCGTCCTCTTGTTCCTCTTCGTCCTCTTTGTCATCTTCTGCTTCACTCATAACACGTGTGCGCATATTTGTTCGGCGTATAGCAAGCGGGCGAGAGGAAAAGAGAAAAATACAGCGAAAGAAAGAGAGGGAAAGAGAGAGGAAGAAAGAAATTTTGGCCATGAACAGCCCCCACGAGGAGGTGCGATTCGAACTGCCATGTCCACGATACGAAGGCGAGCGTGTTAACAATCGGCTATCCGGGCACGCTGACAGAATAATATAGCCTCGCAGAGTATCGTACAGCAAGGGAGTTGGGAAAGGAAACTGAGTGTGAGGAGTGTGAGTCTCAGGCTATCAATTGAGAAGGCGATGCGCACGGGGCACGATTGCGCTATCGCGTCGTCAGTGTTGACTGCAAAGAGAGAGAAAGAAATAAATAGAAAGAAAGCAAAGACAGAACCTTTCGGTGAAAAATAATTTGCCGAGGCGAGCTTCGAATTCGCGCACCCACGATCCCAACTAAGCGTCCAAAGTAGTCAGGGCTGAAGCATCCGTCCAAGTTTTTCCCTCTACGACCCACGGCCAACCTTGACCCAACTGCTCCGATGTTGAAAAAGTACATACGGTCCCGCTGCACTTGTTAATGAAAGATTTTGTCATTTCCAGTCCTTTCGAGTCCTCAAATTGAGCTCGTTTTGGGGCCTACGTCACTAATTTTTCCACGCGCAGATCCACTTAGATAAAGAGATAGGTACTGTCGCCATTTTCTACGAAGAGAGCTGAAAATCAAGGAGGTTGATCAGCTGAAGATTGCCATTACATGCAATGTTAAAAATGTTATGTTTTGCATTCACCCAAGTTCGTCAGCGTGTTCCTTTGTCGCAAAAATATAAGGGGAAACCTTTTAAAATGTTTCTAAAAAAAACAAGCGCTTTGGGGTATCGCTCTAAGAATTTTTTTTCTTTTATCCATTTATTTGATGACAGTGAACGCCCCCAATTGCAATGTTCAATGCGGCAGTTAAATGCCGCGGTCTAATCACTGGAAGAACATAAATCTTGCTACGCGGGAATTTTGCTCTCCAGTAATACTTTTCGAGCAGTGGATTCCACCGTAGCCGTGGCCCAGTGGATAGGGGCGTCCGCCTCGGCAACGGTAGGTGGATGGTTCGAATCCTGCCGCCGGACACCCACCGGTATCAAGGGCAAAGCGACCCCCCCGACCGGGCGCCCGGTTGTTGGCCGGGTGTGTGTACGCCTGGGGAGAGCATCCGCCAGCAGTGTGTGGTGACGCTGCTGGGTTACCCCTCTAGAACACTAACCCGTAAGGGTGGTTAATTCTGTCGGCCATGTTGCCTGCATGGTTGCTCCGATTGAAACCGGTGCTTCTCAGCGCAATCCATGTCAGGCGTGTGGTGACCCACGTAAATGCATAGGCGATTTGCGGATCTTCCTTTTTTTTATACCTGGATGCCGCAAAAAGCTAACCACAACAGATGATCTGAAAATGATCGTCCACCCTGGTGGAACAGTGGCTAGGGTACTCGGCTGCTGACCCGAAGGTCGCGGGTTCGATCCCGGCAGCGGCGGTCGCATTTCGGTGGAGGCGAAATGGTAGAGGCCCGTGTACTGTGCGATGTCAGGGTACGTTAAAGAGCACCAGATGGTCAAAATTTCCGGAACCCTCCACTACGGCGTCTCTCATAATCATATTGTGGTTTTGGGACGTAAAACCCCACATATTATTATTATTATCTGAATATGATCAACGCCGCGTGCAGAATATGTGAATTTTCTACATATCATTTCTGAGGCTGCACTATGGTGAATTTCTACTTCACTTACGGTTTCGCGAAATAATAAAAAATGACAGAAGCTATCTCGGAATTTTTATTTCCGAGAGAGTCAGTCTAAGAAGATAGGATACGTTTGCTTTGTTGCTGATGTCCTGTCACTATTCCGGAGGCTCAAGAGAGTTTCGGAGCCGGCAAAGCCAGAATAACACGCCAGTGACTTCGTTTTTACTTCTTTCCTTTTTAAAATAAAAACAGGTCTGTACTTAAATGGGTAAAAACTGACAGATTCCCTTATGCGTTCACGTAAGACGACTTGAAGGCCGAAAGGCACCTTCTCTCTCTTCGCAGTCGATGTAATGATGGTATCCCGCCACCAAACGCAATGAAGGCACGCCCTCGTGGTTTTGCGATGCCTCCATGATCGAACCACATTCGACCAATCTACGATGCCATGGGATGACGTCATCGTGTGACGTCATTTGACATAATGTCAAAGTGGCGTAACATTGATGTCACAAATTTTAGCGATCTTTCACGTCATGGTCACGTCATATTGTCAAATGGTCGGGACGTTGAGAAAATCAGTAGTCGGTGTGTTCAAGATGAAACATTTGATTCGGCCGAACATGTGGCCGGGAAATCGGAACTCAGACTACAGCAAGCAAGGCACGCTGTACCCTGAAATCGGCGAACGGGGCGTCGGCCGTCGAAAAACTGGTCCGCGGCAATACGCGTCGGCATTTCACACGCGGCGTCGAACATTCGAGCGTTATCGCTGGTGGCCGAGTTTGTTCCAGATTGAACACATTTGTTCGCGTTCGCGCGCTCAAGCCCAACAGATGATCAGAAAACTATTTAGAATGCTCTCAGACATTCTGGCGTGGATTGCGCAAGGCAGTATCAACGCTTGCAATACGCTGGCAACATAAAACATAGAAAGGGGCGTGTGTGGCAACATGGTGGCGTCATCACGTGATGATTTTAGATGTGAAGCATCTTATGGCGAAGCTTAATCCGGTGGTGGTGGTGGTGGTGGTGGTGGTGGTGGTGGTGGTGGTAGTGGTGGTGGTGGTGGTGGTGGTGGTGGTGGTGGTGGTGGTGTGCCGCGTGCCCACCCTTACTGCGCATGCGCAAACAGTTAAAGAAAAAATAAAAATAAAAAACCTCCTCTCCCCCCTCCCTCTCCTCTAGGCATCCCTCCCCACGGCAACCACACCCTCACTGCGCATGCGCCTCCCTTCCTCTCTCCCCTCTTACACTCCCCCCCTCTCTCCATCCCTGCCCGCGGCGTCTAACTCCCCCCTGCGCATGCGCGTCCCCCCCTCTCTCTCCTCTCCTACGCTCCCCCTCTCTCCTCTACGCATCCCTGCCCACGGCGTTCACACTCCCACTGCGCATGCGTGTCACCCCCTTTCTCTCCTCTCCTCCGCTTCCCCCCTCTCTCGCCTCGCGACGCCGACTCAGGCAGCGTCTGCTAGCGAGTTTCTTGGTTGAAAAAACCGACTGCTCGCGCTGCACAACCGTTCACTGGCCATCCCGTATATATGGCAATGGATCTTGACCTCCAAGGTGGTGCCGGTGGAAGATTTCGCCTGTGCGTTGTTGAACAATAAAAATTCGCAGCGTGCGCGTTAACTAAAAGCGGAGTGCGGGTCTCTGTGTCCAGTCGGAGTCTTCTGTCTCTCATTGCCCATTAGCAGCGATTGGCATGTTCCAGTAGAAAACACTGTTCCATCACTGCCTGCTTTGCGCCTTCCCAGTTTTCTCTCCTGCGCAACGCTGCGATGAGCGCCAGCGTCAACGCCGCCGCCAGTGTAAGCGTTAGCGCCCGCTGCTTCACATCTACACATGGTTCCCTTTAGCGGGAGATGGTGTAATTTTTTAGCAGCACTCGTCCCCGACAACACGGGACGCCGATGCGAGCGGTCAGTTTTCGCGTTTTATGAGGCACCTAAGGCTTTTGCGTTAATAAACCTTCTTCGCGTGGAGGCATTCGAACACGCGTACCCACGGTACGAAGGGAAGCCTTAGGCGGAAGGTCCCTATACCTCCCACTGTACGCTGAGTCGCATGCTGATACGCCGTGCTAGCGCCGCTTCCACTGCGGGCTGCGGTCGGATATCCAAGTAGAAATAATGCACAAACTAAACACTCCTTTGATGACGTCTTTTGTGAGATCAGGAAATGGGGGGGAAAGGCGCAAAGTCGGGAGGAGGAGGGTTGCTGCGGAGACCCTCCTTTCCCACTTTGCATGAAACTGGGATGTGTTCGCGCCCTCTTGATTATCCGCTGGCTACTCGGGTGACGCGGTAATTCGTTAAATCTGGTTAAGCATTCCTTTAATCGTTAAATTTGGTTAAGAATTCCGATTTAGCCATCTTCGTCTAATACTTTCTTGACCTGCTAGACGTGGCTCTCCGCGTCTTCCATTGGCTGCGCGCCAAATCAAATGTCTTATGTTTCCCGTATTGGTACTTGGCAGTGCAACCGAGCGAGATAGCCGACCGAGATCCGAGTTTTGATATCGCCGAGCCAGTAGCAAGCGTGAGCGGAGTCAAGCGCATCGAATACAAGAATTGATTGACATCCCTCTCGTCGCCCAATTAAAAATACACAAAATAAGAAACAAAAAAAGAAAACAAACTAAAGAAGATTTCTTTACTATTCAATGAAATTTCTTTATATGTAAAAAGCTTGCGAAATACAAAAGAGTGGAAAAATCAACCTTACTTCGTTCCACCTGATTTTAGGACTCCTGGTCAAGGCCTCCTAGAAAAAACTATGCCTGGAACGTCGCTCTTTTTCTGCATGCGGAGCCTCCTGACAGCGCGCAATCTGGGAGGCCACGCCTGCTGCCCCGCGTGTTGCGACCGGACGCCGTGGGAAAGCGCTCGCCTCCGTACTGTTTAGTCACGTGACATAATCTTGGCAGCTGCTCGGAGGCAGCTGTGAGAGCTTTGTCGTGTTCACAAGGGGTGACCGTCAGAGGCGCTCTCGTCCGTACCGGAGGGGGAGGGTAAAATCAGAGGGTAGAGCAGCGCGTTCGTGGCTCACGTTCCAGGCATAGTTTGTTTTGTTAGGAGGCGTTGGCCTGGCAATCGCTACGAGCGCGTTCGTTTCCTGAAACCGAAACTGGTACTCACTTTCTGGTGGCTGGGCAAGCCTCAGAACAAGCGCGGATATTCAGGCATGGTAGCGCCTATGAAAATCATATTACTGTGTTGCTATGAGCCGGTGAAAAAGAAAAAGATACACTGAAGGAACGAGAAAGAGAGCAAGGGGGGAGAGAGAGGAAACCCAGAGGGAGAGAGAGAGAGAGAAATAACTTTATTAATAGTGTCCAGCGGAGTTTGTTGGGGCGGGCCTCAGCCCCGGCCTAGGCATCGGCCGCGAGCCCTTGGGCTCGGGCGGCTTCCTCGGCTCGCTGGACGGCCCACAGTTGGTCTTCTAATGCGGAGCTGAGCAGAGCCTCCTCCCAGCGCACCCTGCGGTTCGAGACTGCCTCCTCGTGATTTATCTGTGTTTTGGCATCTAAGCTCGAGCATTCCTATAGTATGTGGGCCAGTGTCGCCCGTTCATCGCAAACTGTGCATTTGTCCGTAAATATAGATCAGGGTAACAGAGACGAAAGAGAACTGGGTTTGGGTATGTGTGTGTTTGCAGTTGTCGCCACGCAACTGCCTGTTTTTTTATTTAATCTGTTGTGTGGCGGTGGGTATTTGCGCCTTCCTTGCTTGTAGTGCTGTGTAATTTCATTGTAGCTAGTCATACGTTCCTCCCACTCCCACTCTTCCCCGCGTAGAACCTCGGTCGAGGCGGCGTCGGTGTTCGCAACGGCTCGGTTCGTGAGCTCTCGAGCCGCCGCGTGCGCCGCCTCGTTACCGGCCAGCGGGGTTTGTGTGTGTGCGGGGGTCCATATAACGAAAGTGTCATTTTTGTTCCGAATTTTTTCCTCGTGATTCGTTAGGATTCGTAGCGCCTCTCGGGAGACACGGCCGTTGGCATAGTTACGTATCGCCGCTTGCGAGTCGCTAATCACTACTTCGGCCTCGGTGGTGGCCACCGCGAGGGCGATGGCCACCTCCTCAGCCGTCTCGATGAGTGGGGTTTGCACCGTAACGCTCGTCTTGCATGTGCCTTCGCAGTCTACCACCGCGGCCACGTAACCACACCTGCGCGCGTACCTGGCCGCGTCCACGAATACTGCTTCCTTGCAATTTCCGAATTTCCTGTGCAAGTCCCGCGCCCTCTGATTTCTTCTACCGGTATGATGTTTCGGGTGCATGTTTTTGGGCAACGGCGGAACAACTATTCGTTCTCGCAGAGAAAAAAAGAAATAAATCGAGAGCAATAAAGAGGTAGAAAGAAAGCAGAAACGAGTCATGTATATCATAATATATCAAGCGGGTGGGAAAGGGAAATGTTGAGGAGGAAGAAAATTAGGAGGGGGAAGGGTATAGCATAGAATAGCGGCGTCTACTACAGTATAGCAAGGGGTTGGAAGGGAAGTTAGGGAGGATGGGGGTGATGTGAGGGTGAGGAGGATGGAATAGAGGAGGGGATTGCCACAAGCTCCGCTCATTGCTCAGTCTTCCACCACTCGTGCATAATAGTATCTTAATTTTTGTTTTATCTTTTCGTCTTTTATTAATTTCAGTTGCGAGTTCGCGCCTGTCACGTATACTTCTTTTTCCCCTTTCGTCAAGATATCGTAAAGTGCACACGTTCCCAAGTATGGATCGGTACCAACTCGCTCAAGCTTCTAACCAAATGCAGTATTTTATACGCTCATGCGGGTGTCGAAAGCTGGAAATATTTGTGGCAGTTTGAGCCCCTCTCTTCCTTACCACAACCCCATCATCCGACTACGCCATGCATAAGTCATCTGGCTACATCTGCGGATGTCTCTTTCGATTCGCGGCCGCCGCAACCGCATTTTATTGCGTGGTACAAGAGTACATTGCCATCGGGCGTCAGGACTAACATAAGGACTTCGTGGTTTAAAACCGGCCACCCATTACAAAAGGCACGCACGTTACTGCACGTATTCCCTTAACACCACGTAGTGGGTGCATAGCAAGTATGTAGAGTGGTTGAAGTACGCACTAGGGACAGGATATCGCTATCGCATTCAACTCTTAACCCATTAAGGACCACGAAAGAACTACTGATCCGATTTTATTGACATTTTTCTTATTTAATTAACCACAAAAGATAACCACACGTGCAAATTTTCATAGAGTTACGTGTGTTTCTTCAGGAGTTATGATACTGTACTTTAAAAAGTACGCTGGGCCTTCGAGATAGCAACGGGCAAGGTGACTTGATGCAAGAATGATGAGTACGCTGGGCCCTTGCGAAACGAATAACAAAGTTATCTTGGCCCATGCAACTTAATCAAGGACCAGTGCTTTAGGGAAAGCGTAACGTCACGCTTTTCGCCACACCATTTCGATGTATTTTGGCAGAATTCAACTGTTTTACCAGCTTCTTGTGAAAATGTCCGTATGGATAGAGAGTCATAGCAAGCACAGTGAAATCTAGAGAGCTTTGATACTTCTCTTGGGTACAACAAGGCACCGTCAGTGTTTTGCTATTATGCGACTAAAGGACAACAGTCAACGCGTAGATGGTCTGCTAAAACCTACAATGTGGTAGCAGACCCTTTATGCTTTGCCTGCGGCTATTTCAATCATCTGGGTAAATAGGGGCTGGTGCCACTTTTTCTCAGGGGATGAAAATTCTCTAGTCATTCGCAGCTTGATCGTAGAGCTCAAACCTCCTCATGGCATTGCTACTGCGGATGAAGGAGGAGGAGAGTGACACTACATTTTTTTTTCTTTTCAGTCAATGGCCACCCCGATACAGAGCATAGTGACTCAACTGTGTAGTCTTTCATCAACATTGCCATTATGCTGTTGTCTTTGCCATTTTCGAAACAAAGCTGCTTCCTGAGTCAAAACAGAAGTTATCTTACCCACGTTCCTTTCGTTCCGTTATTTTTTTTATCGTTAGCAGAGAGCATCCATTCGTACCGTCGTCATTCCCCTCCTCCTCCTAAGTTCCCATGTTAGGGTCAGAATCGCCAATTAAAACATCAAGAGGCTCTCGCATATTCACAGCGACATCTTTCGCAGCCTCATGAGTCTGAGATAACCGAAAAAACGGCATTCATAACAAAAAAAGCCTGTTGAATCAATGATGCAATGCACAACAAGAGTTACATGTATGCTCCCACGAAGTCCCAGTGTACTAAAACAGCAACTTTTGATTACTCCTCACAGCAAAACTATGCACTCCATAGGCTTCTCGCGCTTTGCAGGGATTGAATTGCTCTTCCTGAAGCAGAAGCAGTCAGTTTTTTCAACATATAAAATGTAAAACTTCAAATTAATTTAGAAAAAGTAGTACTGACCACGTACATTTAACAGGCTCTCATTTTCCTAAAGTTTGACGACTCATAAAACAGACAAAACATAACCGAGTCAATATTCCAAATTATGATTATCTTGCTGCAACCTTTGGCATCAGAAATTCTAATGAACAAGATCAGAATATTTTGTTTTGTATTTTCTATGCCCGAAGAAGGAAGTGTACTTTTTAAAGTACAGTGGGCCCTAATGGGTTAAAGGCGGCGCTTAAGGGTCCCCCCAATTTTTAGGGGCGAAGTTCCTTAGGGTCGAGGCTTGTACAACACTCCCCCGGTGCAGCCCGGTGTAGCCACGCTAGTGCGGTGATGATGACGTTGCCATCACGGCACAGCACAGGTAAGGTAACCATTATACGCCATGACGATGGCGATGACGCTGATGACGATGAAGAATAAGCCCGTTCCAGACCACACATTCTCTTTCTGCCATCATGGCATAACACATGGAATGTACTCACTATACGGCATAACGATGACGCTGATGTCGATAACGAATAAGGGCGTTCCAGACCACACATTCTCTTTCTGCCATGGATGAAAACGATCGTGAACGCGCTCTCGCCCGCGAAAGGCAAAACGGCAACGCCGACAACAAGCTGCTACCCCGGGACTTGAGGACGCGGGAAGTGGCGGCTCAACGGCAAAAACACATTCTATATACTGTACACACGCGTTGTCACTCACTTACATGCGCGAGTGGGCAATGTCACGGGTGGTTTACGGTAAGAACGATCCCCAGTGCTTCGCCCACTCGTCAGCAGTAAAGAGCAGTAAAGAGAAATATCAGTAAAGAGAAAAAAACCAAGAAAAAGCAGGAGAAGTGAACAGTAAAAAAAAAAAAAGAAAAAACCAGAGAAGGAAAGATAGAGAAACAAAGACGGCTGCCTAGCTCCGCACTTCCCTGAGGCTCGGCGCCACTACGGCGAAGCTGCCCTAACTTTTTTCTCTGTTTCTTCCTTTTCTATCTATCTATCTATCTATCTATCTATCTATCTATCTATCTATCTATCTATCTATCTATCTATCTATCTATCTATCTATCTATCTATCTATCTATCTATCTATCTATCTATCTGTACTTTATCCCCCATCCTCCTTTCTCTACTCCTCACCCTCACATTGCTCGTCCTCACCCACACTTGCCTTTTTCACCACATCTCCGTACAATACTATACAGGGCTATATGCTCTGCTCTGCCAGCCTGCCTGGAAGCCAAGTGGCTCGGACGCTCGCGTTCGGATGGTAGTTACGCGAATTCGAAACTCCCCCTCCGCAAATTTTTTTTTTTTTTTCAGCAAGTACGTCTCTCTTTCTCTGTACTCGTTCGCTCGCCCGTGAAGCTATTGCATCCCTCGCAGGACAAATTGGCGCATGTCTTCTGGCAGCAAAGCAGAAGAGGAAGAAGAGGAAGGCGATGGAGAACACTTTATAAGACCACTCAATTCTTGGCCAATCCCCACAGTGGGTGTTAGCCACAGTGGAAGGTAAACAAGAACAAGAACAAGGGCTCGAATATGTGGCGTGCTGGTTCATAATCATGATAATTTTATATGTACGACACATGGCCAACCTCAACTAATAGGTATGCTGTAAAAAATTTGCAAATCGTCTCGCTGCACTTTGTAATGAAATGTTCTCGTCCTTTTCATTGCTCTCTAGACCTCAAATCGAGCTCGTTTTGCCGCGTATGCCATTGGAATTTTGTACGTCCAAATGTACGTAGACAGAGAGGTAGGTAGTGTCGCCATTGCCTTCGAAAAGAGCCGAAAATCAAGGAGGCTGATAAGCTGCAGATACCATTACATGCAATGTTCTGCGTGTTATGTTCTGCACTCAGCCGAATTCGTCAGCCTGCTTCTTTATGGCAATAAGTAAGGGGGGAACCTTTTATATATTTCGGAAAGACGCTTTGGAGTATCGCTCTCAAATTTCGTTCTTTTATCATTTATCTGATCTGAGTGAACGCACCCAAATGCGATGTTCCATGCGGCAGCGTCGCACGTGCATTTTTACCACACAAACTGGCTGGAAGAAATCATTGCAAGAAGATAAAACGCGCTACGAGGCAGTTTGCTGTCTAGTAATACTTTTTCGAGTAAAGGCTTCCACCGTAGCCGTGGCCCAGTGGATAGGGCGTCCGCCTCGGCAACGGGAGGTAGGTGGTTCGAATCCTACCGCCGGACACCCACCGGTATCAAGGGCAAGGCGTCCCCCCGACCCGGCGCCCGGTTGTTTAAGGGGTGAGTGAACGCCTGGGGAGAGAATCCACCAGCAGTTTCGGGCCTGCTGGACCATTAGATTCGAATGCTAACCCGTAAGGGTGGTTAATTCTGTCGGCCATGTGCTGTTCCGCATAATTCATGTCAAGTGCATGGTGATCAACGCCACTCACACTTCCTAAATATGGTTCCTCCTTTTTTATATCGAAATGCTGCGAAAAGGATACCGTAACAGTTCAATGGAATATGACTGAAGCCGCGCTCCCAATACGGGAAGTTCCCTGCATAGCAATTATGGGCCACTATATTGTGAAGCTTGTACTTCAGTTATAGTGTTACACATTACAAAGTCATCAAAAATAACACAAACCTGCCCGGAATATTGACTTGCTAGCATTCGTCCGTCAAACAAGGTGGGAACCATTTGTTCTGGTGCTGATATGAGGATATCGTCCTGTTAGTATCAAGAAAGCGCAAGTCCACTGCAGTCACTGTACGGCACCAATTACGGCGATAAGCCTAATGGCCGGTACAACTATATATATATATATATATATATATATATATATATATATATATATATATATACCTGGGGTCCCAGCTATATTTAGCCAAGGGTTTGAAAATACAATATTTGAGGCAGGCCAGTGAAATTAATTGAATATTGCTCAGAGCCATCTTGCGCGCTACAGGCAATTTTTTGTTTCGTAATTAACTAATTTGTTAATTAGCATTAGTTAACTAAATTGCTAAATATTGACTGTAGGCAAAAATGAGATTTCCAAACTTCGAGAGCGTCTTCAGAAACCCCCATTACATTATTTGCGATAAAGAAATTCTTACGCGTACCATTTGTTCCATCCTGCAAAGAAAGCCCACGGAATAAAAAAAGAAAAAAAACCACGTGACTAGCACATTCGCGCGCCGTGACCGTGCTGCTCTGCGCCGTGGTTTGAGCGGACAAAAGTCAACCCCGATGACGACCCGCCAGCCAGGTTGCAGCAGTAGGCCGATAAGTTTACGGTAGACACTGACGAAGGCCGTGCCACGGCCGAAACGTAAAGGCATAAAAGTATTGCTTTCTCGTACGTGTACCCGTTTTTTTCTTATACAGATTGAACCCACTGAACTTTCCTGCTGAATATATATATATATATATATATATATATATATATATATATATATATATATATATATATATATATATATATATATATATATATATATATATATATATATATACACACACACACACACACACACACACATGAGTGCTTCTGTGGGATGTCGCGCCGACGGAAGGACGAACCCCACTATGAAAACGTAACGAGTGTTTATTCGCTTAATAGAAGCAGCGGGTGCGCATAGCGAGGCTAGGCTCATCTGGGTAGCGAAGGAGCGATCTTCCAAGCGTGGCAGCCTGTTTTAGTAGCCACCGCCGGCGACGCGTACCTCGGGTAACGCTGCGGTGGCGCTGTAATTTATCGGAGTGTGATGCAGCGTGAGTCGTGCCACGCCGAGCTGAAATGTAACAGAGCGGAGGCTGCACAGGGAATATGCACGTGGTGTGTCGCCACACCTCCGTAGTGGCTCGACGCGAATGCCGGGTACACAACGTGTTTCACATTTTTTTCAGTGTAAAACGCACCCAGGGCCTTCCAATCCAGGGTAGCGCATTGAAAACAGAAGAATAACTGCTTACGGTTTGCTTGCTGCGTGTAAAGCCACTCTCGAATGTACAATCGGCGTCAAATTAAAAGCGAACAGCGGAAAGCATTCGCAATGGCATAGTGTGTGCCGTCCAGCCATCACCATGGACAGGCAGTCGTATGCGCAGTGCTGTCAAACTGGATGTGCACGCACGTCAGTGCCGATGACTGGAGTGCACGCACTATACCGCTGGTAAGGCTTGCCGCTGTTCGCGTTTCATTTGACGCCGATAGAACTTTTAGAATGGTGAAAACTGCTTGGTGCCTCACAAAAACAAAACAAAAGAAAACAGAAAATGAAAAAAAAAAATGACGTAACGTATTTTAGTCTCCCAGTGTGGCGATGACCTGACGTGTCGTACTCGAAATGATATGTCTGTGTAGCATGCCTTGCAATTCGCCGGGCCACGCAGCCGCACTTCAGCCTTCTCCGCCTCCTTCTTTCGACTCAAAGTATCTTAATAGCGCGGCCTTTCCCACAGAAGACCATCATCACCTGCACAGATGTATTTTCCCTAACCATCACAAACTTAACACCTATAGCGCACAGAAGGGACAGAAACACAGAGATACGACGTGGACGCAGCGCCCACGTCGTATCTCTGTGTTTCTGTCCCTTCTGTGCGCTATGGGAAACGTGCAGCACCTACCGGGGGCGCAGCAGTGCACTGCACCTTTGCGCCGTCAGCGCCGCGAGTGGCGACTTGCGGCCACTTCAGTGTCAACTGGCGTGCTACGAATCGTCGTCTCTCCGTCAGCTACGCCCGCGTTGTATGCAAGTGCGTGTGCGCGAAGGTGACAGGTTTGATAAAACGGGTAGGATTCCAGAAAGCTTATCAGCGCATGATTCTTTTGGGGCCCCAAACGACGAGAAAGGGCATAAATTTATGGAATCAATCATGTTTTCGATGTGACGTAGCACAGACGCGCGGCAGAGTGTTTTGAAAGGGCGATTCGTGCGGCCGGCCAGCGTAAAGCTCGAAGCATAGACCGATGTTTGTAAACATTTTAAATGCGAAGCATTTCTTAGCGAACTTCGGCGACTTTGAGCGTATCTATCTATCTATCTAGCCGCCTACGACTTTGTGCTCTCCTGGCAATATCGTTAATGGGATTTATACCAAAATTGGTATGGCATAACATGACTGTAGGACAAACATGAATGACTGGTCATATCATGAAAATCATGATTACTTGTCATGAAAAGTATGATTTACACGCCATGGCCATAGTGCTCCTGAGGCCGTTTTCTTAATTTGATATATGCGAAAATTGGTACGATGAGACATTTCTGCATGACCAACATAAATGACAGGTGGTAATATGAAAATCATGACGTGCATGCCATGTACAACATGATTTACATGCCACGCTCATGGCGCGCTGACGGCCGTTTCGCTAGCTTGATATGCACCAAATTTGGTATTGCGTGACGTGACTGTAAAACGAACATAAATGCCAAGTGGTAATATGGAAATCATGACATGTCATGTGCAACATGATTTGCATGCCGCGCTCATGACACTCTCGGGGCCGTTTCGCTAGCTTGGGAAACACCAAATTTTGTATTGAGTGACGTGACTGTACGACGAGCATGAATGACAAGTGGCAATATGGAAATCATGACATGTCATGTGCAACATGACTTGCATGTCATGGTCATGACAGTCTCGGGGCCATTTTGCTAGCTTGATATACACCAAATTTGGTATTGCGTGACGTGACTGTATGACGAACATAAATGCGAAGTGGTAATATGGAAATCATGACATGTCATGTACAACATGACTTGCATGCCACGCTCATGACACTCTCGGGGCCGTTTCGCTAGCTTGAGATACACCAAATTTCGTATTGAGTGACGTGACTGTATAACGAGCATAAATGACAAGTGGTAATATGGAAACCATGACATGTCATGTGCAACATGACTTGCATGCCACGCTCATGCTACTCCCGTGGCCGTTTCGCTAGCTTGATATACACCAAATTTTTAAGGCGAAAGCCTTTAATGTCTCATGCTCACGTCCTTTCATCCGGTCGTCCGTCCGTCCTTCCAGCCGTGCCCTGGCACGGTGCCATGTGGTCGCCGTGGTGCGCAAACAGACGCCGGTCGCGTTAGACTCTACAGCGCTCGCGCTTTGCTTGCGTAGCGTCGCTGGGCCCAGCGTCTCTAATCAAGCAAGGAAGGAGACGCGCGCATCACGTTGCATTCTTACCGACCCCGTCTCAGTGGGCACAGGCGTTCGAGGAACCCACTTTGGAATTGACAAAGTGTCCGTCAATTTAAACGCTGGAACGCGGATGGCATCTGCACGATGCGCAGAGCGCGAGAATACGAACGCATGCGAAACGGAGGCAGATTGTTCTCGCGTCTCGCTGCGATTCGAGGTAAAAAATTAAGCGAACATAAGTGGCAGGTGGTAACATGAAAATCTTGGCATGCATGTCATCTACAATGCCATTTACATGACACGCTCATGGTGCGCTTGCGTACAGTTCGCTAGCTTGATATACGCCAAAATTTGTATTGCGCGATGTGACTGTATGACGAACACAAATGGCAGGTCCTAACATGTAAATAATCACATGCACATTATGTACAGCATGATTTGCTCCTTGCTGGCTGCTTCGCATTATATCGATTCCCACAGAGCGTGGGATCTGCCGGTTTTTTCTTGCCATTTTGCCTGGTTATTGTTGAGTAAACGATGACATTTGTGTCTGACATGTGTTAGACAACCCCTTGCTATGCGCGCAAGTAATACGTATGGTCGCCGAACTGCCCGTGTTGCATTTAGTAATGCGTGGCATTTGCGCAAAGTTTTCTGTGCAGTAGTTCAGCTCCGTTTGTAGGCGTTGCTCGGGCTGCATGGGTCCTTTAGTAAATTTGTCACGTGTCAGCTCTGCACGCGATATCTCAGCTGTCACGTAGCGCAACTGAACGGCGAGGCCCGGCTTCGCTTGCACGCACACTGCTGTTAAGGGCTATGGTAGTACATGGGGAATAAATTTTGAAATTCTCGTGGTCTGCGACGCATTTTGCCTGGCATGCGTGACTTCTTCCTTAATGTTACTGTTTACGAACTGCGATACGGGGGAAAAACAGCAGCAGTTTACTAGGGAGAATTGCTGGATCTGTCGATTGCTTTTCGCCAACGAATTGTCGACTACAGACTCGAGATCACTTTTCCAGATGCCCCTCGGTTCCTCCAGTACGTTAAAAATATCAGTTAACAAGCGTGGAGAGTAAATTCACAGCGAACTATCTACAGCATGTACTTCATAAACGTGCCCGCGGGATCACTTTCTTTACGTGGCGTCATAGGCGTGCGCACGAGGGAGGCGGCCGCACCTAAGGGAGGGGCGCAAAGTCTGCACCATACATTGACTTAATAGGGAAGGGAGGCGCTGCGACAAGCCGTCTCCCCCCTCTGAAGGGGAACCCTGCGCACGCCTGCGCGTGGCGTCCACTAATCCAGTGCTCCCACCGGTTTCTGAGGCACAGTCACCGCGGAAAACTGAAAAACTTTGTTCCAGGTGCGCAGTTCTTATAGTTATCGGCACATTTTACGACACAGCAATTCATACGCGACATTGCGAAGCACCGCTAACAACCTGACACGCCTGCGCTCATGGGTCGGCTGCTGCACGGAACACGCCAATTCCTTTCGTTCATTCCCGCACCGAGGCGCCACCGGCTCAGTACACGTTCCCCATAGGTGTTAAGATGGAATACCAACATGCCTAAGCTCACGTTCTTTCATCACAAACTCTCTTTCGTATAGTTATCTTGTCGCGCTGATTGTATTGCTCTATCTTTTTGTTTTGTATTTGTCCATTCCTTATGTGACACACATTTTGTGTGGATCTTGTGGTAATAAAGTGAAGGGAAATGAAGCGCTTCTCGTTAGGCGGGGTTGCACACCATAGGTTCTCATTGTTCCTTGTCCTATTTCGCGAATGGGTTCATTTCAATACTTGTAACAAAAAGTAATTTTCCCCTTTTTAGGAACATCGTCTTTAAAGATAACGGCAAGGCATAATGCCGACATGATTTGAAAAGCACACAAAATACCGCCAATCAATGGTTTAGAAATATATTAATGCATGTGGGTGTGGTCAGAAAAGAACGTCGGTGCATGTCCGCCGACCCCCTTTGATTTCGCCGAAAAAAATATATTTTGTTTTCCGAGTCCCCAGGACCACAAAACCACTTTTCGTCTTACGAAAAAAAAAATTTCACCTTCTTTAAAAAAAAATTAACAAGTGTCCACTGAGCCGCCCCCGCCTCTATAGAATTTCGCGAAAATGGGATTCCGATGAGACGCTACAAGAACACTGTTGTAGCTGTAGTTCTGAACAATCTTTTACTGCCTTCAGTACTGGAGGCAACCCTGCGTGGTTTTGCGATGTCTCCGCGATTGGCCCACGTTCGATCAATCTATGATTCCATATGGTGACGTCTTCATGCGACGTCACTTGAAGTAATGTAAAAGTGGCGTCACACTGATGTCACAAATTTAGGCGATCTATCACGTCATGATCACGCCATATGGTGTTGTCATCACGTGATGATTTTTAGAAACTCGTCCCCGACACCACGGCCCGCCGATGCGAGCGCTCAGTTTTCGCGTTTGCTGAGGCATCTAAGGATCTTGCGTTAATAAACCTCCTTCGCGCGGCGGCATTTGAACCCGCCTGCCGACAGTACAAATGCAAGGCAGGGAGCGGGAAACTCCAATATCTTCCAATGGACGCGTAGTCGCATGTTGATACGCGTGCCAGCGCCCCTTCCACCACTGGCGGCGGCCGGCTATCCAAGCAAACATAATTCACAAACAAAAGATTCATTTCATGACGTCTTTGGTGAGATGTGTAAATAGAGAGAAAAGGCGTGAAACCGAGAGGAGGAGGGTTGCTGCGGAAGCCCTCCTTTCCCACTTCGCATGAAAGTGGGATGTGTTGGCGCCCTCTTGATTATCCGCTAGCCACCAGGGCGACGCGGCAATTCGTTAAATTTGTTTAAACATTCCTTAATGCTAGCAGTGTGTTGTGAAGTGCACGAAATAAAGCCTCCTGATTTCTCAATAAGACAAAACTCGACGAATCCACTCAACATTTGATCGTTCGTTTTATTTTATTCACACGTTTCGTACTAAAAACGCAGCCGTACACGTAGTGTTAAAGTGTCAATCTACAAAATAAGCTTTAATTACCAACTGAAATATGCACATAGAGAGCAAACTATGAACCCAGAATATCCGATCCAATGCGAAAATTATTAGCAATCACGAGTGGGCCACGCCATATTTGACTCAATCACGTCTGTTAAGAAGGCGCGCATATTTCTCTTACAGAACTTGAGTACCAAACGAGACAGAAGTCCAGGAAAAGATGGAGGCGGGAAGCGATGAGGAATTGTTCAAGAGGGAATGTCGTTGGAGACATTGTTTCGACAAGTTGCAACTTGTCTTCGTCACGGCTGCAGCATTGCGTTGACGAAGAAAACTGCACCTGCACAAAATGTTGACTCCAGCGATATTCCCCATTGAAGAATTCCTCACAATATTTGGTTTATTACATGCGCTTCAGTGACACTACATGAAGTAAAAACGCACAAAGTTTCAAACTCGCTACACACATTTTCTTGAACTGGAAGGAGCCAAAAATTACTTCGCATTATTTGATCTACTTGTCAAAAGTAAACGATGACGAAGTTGTGTAGCCCAACCAAGACGCGCTCAAACGTCTCATTACAAGTATTTCGCCAGTCGCAGATCTGCTGTCGTCTTCACGAATAAGTCTAGCGACAATCCTCTTGTCAGTCCAGTCAGGATTGCAGAGAATTTGGTTTACTCATGTACGCATGCAAAATGAATACCGGCGCCAATATTAATGCCAAGCAAGCCCTCGCCCCCTACGGTGAAGGATAATTCGACCAGATTTGGAGGGGGGGAGGGGGGGGGGGGGGCTTGCTCGCTCCTGGACAGAAATTCAAGACGCCGGAGGGAGAGCCACTAAAGATAAAAAATGTCCATCCATGTTTCTAATGAAAGGCTGTAAATTCTTTGCTGTTTTTATTCCCCTCGTCACTGTCGAACTCGTCAAACGACTACTCAGAGTCGGACGCGAAAGTTAAGTCCGCACACTCAGCCTGCAGAGACCTACGGTCTTGTGGTGTGGTGGTACATCGCCCACGCCGGAGAGCCTGACGTGCAGGGCACCATCCTCCGAACCATCTAGAGCATTAGATATGCCACACCCGGTGAATGATCGAGCCACCGTTTCTACCGAAACAGCTGCCCAAGCCTGGTATACGAAGCACAGCACATCTTGCCGGGATGGTTTTCGGAGGTTTCGAAGGAGGGGGGGGGGGGGGGCGCTTGCACGGTCATTGGTGCTAATTTCAGATCTCCCGAAAAAGGGAGCGGGGCGCTTGCTCGGCATTTTACGGTACTCCGAAATGCTTGTGCTCATCCTTTGTTACTAGGAAGCTTGAAAACCTTCGCGAACAGGAAATAGTCTCGCAAGACATGTGATGCCCCGATTTAGCCATCTTCGTGCAAGACTTGGTTGACCGGTTAGACGTGGCTTACTGGGGCTTCAGTTTGCTCCACGCCTGATGAAATGCCTTACATTTCCCGCATTAAGGCGAAAGCCTTTAATGTCTCATGCTCACGTCCGTCCGGCGTCCGGTGTGCGTCCGTCCGTCCGTCCGTCCGGATGTCCGTCTGTCCGTCCGTCCGTCCGGATGTCCGTCTGTCTGTCCGTCCGGATGTCCGTCCGTCCGGATGTCCGTCTGTCCGTCCGTCCGGATGTCCGCCCGGATGTCCGTCCGTCCGTCCGGATGTCCGTCTGTCCGTCCGGATGTCTGGATGTCCGTCCATCCGTCCGGATGTCCGTCTGTCCGTCCGTCCGTCCGGATGTCCGTCCGTCCGTCCGGATGTCTGGATGTCCGTCCATAAGTCCGGATGTCCGTCCGTCCGTCCGGATGTCCGTCTGTCCGTCCGTCCGTCCGGATGTCCGTTCGTCTGTCCGTCCGGATGTCCGTCTGTCCGTCCGGATGTCCTTCCGTCCGTCCGGATGTCCGTCCGTCCGTCCGGATGTCCATCTGTCCGTCCGTCCGTTCGTCCGTCCGGCCGGATGTCCGTCTGTCCGTCCGTCCATCCGGATGTCCGTTCGTCCGGATATCCGTCTGTCCGTCCGTCCGTCCGGATGTCCGTCCGTCGGTCCGTCCGTCCGGATGTCCGTCTGTCCGGATGTCCGTCCGTCTGTCCGGTGTCCGTCCGTCTGTCCGGTGTCCGTCCGTCCGTCTTTCCGTCAGTGGAATGGCCACACGCTTTCGCCGAACACGCTTTGGAATGTACAAAGTGTCCTTCAATTTTTATACTTGGCTCTGCCACCGAGCTAGATGTGATGTCCATCACTACTGCATAGCAGTATTTAATTTTTGTTTTTATATTAACTTTAGTGGCGAGTTTGCGCCTGTCCCGTATACTGCTTTTTCCCCTTTCGTCAGGATACCTAGAAGTGAACACATTCCTAAGTATGCATCGGCAACAACTTAGTCAAGTTTTTATTCTAATGCAGTACTGTATACCCCCATGCGCGTGTTTAAAGCTGAAAAATATTTGTGGGAGATTGAGCCGCCCTCTTCCTTCCCACCCGCCCTTCCCACCCAGGGGCCTGAATCAGAGTGTAATCTTTGTATGACTGAGCGTAAATGTGGAAAAATAAATTTCTCTCTAGCTGATGCGTAGTTTTCTACACAGCTGAGTAGGAGATTTTTCATCGTATCCCATATGTCCATTCCAGTTACCTTTTCGACGCATCTAGGTATAAAAAAAAGCCGGCAGATCCCACGCACTGTGGGAATCGGTGTAATGCGAAGCAGCCAGGAAGGAGCAAACCATGCTTTACATAATTTGCATGTCATGTTTTACATGTTACGAGCTGTCATTTGTGTTCGTCATGCAGTCACGTCGTGATATACCAATTTTGGTGTATGTCAAGCTAGCGAACTGGACGCAAGCGCACCATGAGCATGGCATGTAAATGGCATTGTAGATGACATGCATGCCAATATTTTCATGTTACCACCTGCAACTTATGTTCGTTATACAGCCATGTCACTCAATACCAAATTTGCTGTATATAAAGCTAACGAAACGGCCGCGAGCACGCCATGAGCGTGGGATGCAAGTCATGTCGCACATGACAAGTCATGATGTACATATTACCACTTGTCATTTATGTTCGTCATAAAGTCATGTCACTGAATACCAAATTTGGTGTATATCAAGCTAACGAAACGGCCACGAGCGCGCCATGAGCGTGGAATGCAAGTCATGTCACTCATGACATGTCATGATTTCCATACTACGGCTTGTCATTTGTGTTCGTCATACAGTCACGTTGCGATGTACCAAATTTGGTGTATATCAAGCTAACGAAACGGCCGCGAGCACGCCATGAGCGTGGCCTGCAAGTCATGTCGAAAAGGACAAGTCATGATTTCCATATTACCACTTCTCATGTATGTTCGTCACAGAGTCATGCCACTCAATACCAAATTTGGTGTATCTCAAGCTAACGAAACCGCCGCGAGCACGCCATGAGCGTGGAATGCAAGTCATGTCGCTCATGAAGTCATAATTCTCATATTACCACTTGTCATTTATGTTCGTCATACAGTCATGTCACTCAATCCCAAATTTGGTGTATGTCAAGTTAACGAAACGGCCGCGAGCGCCCCATGAGCGTGGCATGTAAATCATACTTTTCATGACAAGTTAGTCATGATTTTCATGATATGACCAGCCATTTATGTTCTTCATACAGTCATGTTATGCCATACCAAATTTGGTATAAATCCCATTAACGATACGGCCAGGAGAGCACAAAGTCGTAGGCGGCTAGATAGCTAGATAGATAGATACGCTCAAAGTCGCCGAAGTTCGCTAAGAAATGCTTCGCATTTAAAAAGGAGGATCCGTGTGATGTGGTGCGGGTTGTTTACGCGCCATTCCTTTTTTCTTTTTTCTGAGCGACGCGGATCGCCACATGCCTAGGAGCAACGATTTGAATCGGAGCAGGCATAGGCATCAAGGCGGACACAACAACCGCCCTTGCGGGTTAGTGCTCGATAGGCTACTAATGGCCCAGCAGTGGGGTGACTGCACTGCTGTCGGATGCTCTCCCCAGGCGTTCACACACCCCGTAAACAACCGGGCGCCGGGTCGGGGGGACGCCTTACCCTTTCTACCGGTAAGTGTCCGGCGGCAGGTATCGAGCCACCTACCTTCCGATGCCGAGGCGGACACCCTATCCACTGGGCCACGGCTACGGTGAAATGCCTCCTCCTAAAAGTGTTACTGAGCACCAAAGCTGTCCATTTCATCGGGTTCTGTGCTCTTGCGATAATATTGATGAGGAAATGCGTGTGATAAAAACGCACGTGCGGCGCAGCCGCACTGAACACAACATTTGGGGGGCGTTCGCTCCAATCACATGAATGATAAGGAAAAAAAATGCTTAAAAGCATACCAATAACGTTTTCTAGAATATAGCTAAACAACCAGAATGACAGCAATCAGCGATAAGCCACTTTCAAGAACATCCGGCAGCGCAATGTAAAATAAAATACACCAGACCTGCGCAGAATGCGCAGCAGAGTCAAAGCGAAAGCCGGAAAAGCAACCTTTTTAGGGCCTTTACTATCCTACCACACTACAATCCATACTTTAACGTGAGAGTGACAGAGTGAAGAAGAAAGAGCATTATTGAGGTTAAGAAAGGGAAAAAAATTACACCATCTCCCGCTAAAGGGAACCATGTGTAGACGTGAAGCAGCGGGCGCTAACGCTTACACTGGCGGCGGCGTTGACGCTGGCGCTCATCGCAGCGTTGCGCAGGAGAGAAAACTGGGGAGGCGCAAAGCAGGCAGTGATGGACTATTGTTTCCTACTGGAACATGACAATCGCTGCTAATGGGCAATGAGAGACAGATACTCCGACTGGACACAGAGACCCGCACTCCGTTTTTAGTTTGCGCGCACGCTGCGAATTTTTTTTGTTCAACAACGCACAGGAGAAATCTCCCCACCGGCACCACCTTGGAGGTCAAGATCCATTGCCATATATACGGGGTGGCCAGTGAACGGTTGTGCAGCGCGAGCAGTCGGTTTTTTCAACCAAGAAACTCGCTAGCAGACGCTGCCGGCGTCGGCGTCGCGAGGCGAGAGAGGAGGGGGGTGCGTAGGAGAGGGGAGAAGGGGGACGCGCATGCGCAGTGGGGAGTGTGGACGCCGCGGGCAGGGATGCCTAGAGGAGAGAGGCGGGAGCGCAAGAGGGGAGAGAGGAGGGGAGGCGCATTCGCAGTGGGAGGTGGACGCCGCGGGCAGGGATGCCTAGAGGAGAGAGGGGGAGCGCAAGAGGGGAGAGAGGAGGGAGGCGCATGCGCAGTGAGGGTGTGGTTGCCGCGGGGAGGGATGCCTAGAGGAGAGAGAAAGGGGGGAGAGGTGGTTTTTTATTTTTATTTTTTTGAAAGGGTTTGCGCATGCGCAGTAAGGGTGGTCACGCCGGCACACCACCACCGGATTAAGCTTCGCCATAAGGTGCTTCACATCTAAGAGACAAAAGACGGCTTAGCTCAACTGGTAGAGCGACCACACCGGAAAGGCGTTGGTCGCGGGTTTGAACAGCATACCAGTACGAATTTTTCGTCAACTAAGCAGCTTTTCTTTCTGAGAAATCCGTATGGATTTCCTTCTGGCTTCGTGCTACAAACGGGTGGTTTTCCATTTTCCCTTTCTTAACCCTTCCGCCACCTTGCGGGATTCCGCAGAACTCATTTGCATTACTTGTGTCCATGTGCTTCGAGTTGTCGATGAATTCGCCCTCGCGCTGCCAATTGCTAGCTTCCTGGTTAGCTCAATTGGTAGAGCGACCGCCCCGGAAAGGCGTTGGTCGCGGTTTCGAACCCCCGGACCAGGACGAATTTTTCGGCGACTAAGAAGCTTTTCTTTCTGAGAAATCCGTATGGATTTCCTTCTGGCTTCGTGCTACAAACGGGTGGTTGTCCATTTTCCCTTTCTTAATGTTTTGTTTTATCATTGTCTTATGGCAGTGAACGCGCCCAAACGTGATATTCATTGCGCAGCGCCACACGTGTATTTGTATCATGCGCAATGTTTTACGAAATCATAGCAAGAAAAACGAAACACGCTAAGAAGCAATTTCGCTGTCCAGCAATACATTTCGAGCAGTGGATTTCACCGTAGCCGCGGCCCAGTGGATAGGGCGTCCGCCTCGGCAACGGTAGGTAGGTGGTTCGAATCCTGCCGCCGGACACCCACCGGCCAAATGGGAAATGCGTCCCCCCTACCCGGCGCCCGGTTGTTTACGGGGTGTGCACGCATGGGGAGAATCCACC
>JALIZH010020542.1:0-11162 GCA_030522465.1 Rhipicephalus appendiculatus | reverse complement strand
TCTTTGAGACAAGACCACAACTATTGGGCCACTTCGACGTGTCTTTACTGCGCAGCCCTCAAACAATGGACGCCCCTGTTTCGGCAGCGCCGTACAATTCGCCTTGCTCGCCTGGTGATACTGCATCGACGCGACGAGGATGCACTTCGTCAAAGCTGCGGAGACGCGTCCGGCCACTGACGCCCTCTCCTGAGTCACCATCGGCAGTTCCACATGCCAGATGCCAGCGTGGCCGAGACCAGCAGCCACTACGACATAGTCAATGTCGACCGCCAGAGCGATTATCATCAAATTTCCCAGAGAAGTCGAAACGTGGCCAGGACCTGCGGCTGTAAAGATGCAGTCAATGTCGGCCTCCTGAGACTTTGACACCTCAGCAAGGCACGCCGTGGCGCGCCGAAGAGAGACCACCCAGGCACAGCCAGTACCGCTCCCCAGAGACATCGTCAGCACCTCATCAGATCAAGTCGCTTCGTGGCCGAGACAGACCGGCACGCAACAGTCAATGCCGCCCTCCAGAGGCGATTTCGCAGCTGGGCTTTCACTGTCGCAGCGTGGCCGAGTGTAAAGAAGCAAGAGCGGCGCTCGGGCACTGGCGCGAGCTCGGCTAGCTCGAAGCAGAGGAGAACGAAGTCAGATTAAGAACAGCCGGCCTACTGAACAGGCGTTGTCTCTTGTGCCTCTGTCTAGTTCGTGACATTATATATATATATATATATATATATATATATATATATATATATATATATATATATATATATATATATATATATATATATATATATATATATATATATATATATAGGGTGTTTCAAGAAATGTGTCCACTATTTTTAAAAAATCAGCGAAATGCGGTACTTGTTCGCTCTCTTCACAATTGCTTTTTCTGTAGCGGCAGGCATCTTAAGATGGTTAGACATGATTTGGGACGGTAATTAAGAAAGTTAAATTAATTAACTTTTTAATTAGCGGAGTTCGGTGGTTAATTCCAATGGCAGAATTGAAGTCCTTCATGCGAAGAACCCATTTCAGCTTTGAGATTTCGAAAAAGCGGCCTCTAGGAATAATTGCGAAGTAATAAATTTCTCCCAAATTCAGCGGCGAAACCGAAACTGAAACGCGGAAGAGCGCAACTGCCATATTCTTCTGAGGCGTCCACAGTGAGTGAACGTCATTATATCAACCATCAACCGACTTCTCGGTGCGAGTGTTTGGGCTGCGCTTGCAGTAGTAGCACGCATGACGCACATACGTTAACGAACGGGGAAGAACTGCAACTCTGTAACCTTTGTCTTGAACAGTGACGTCATTCTAGTCATCTGCTTGTTGCGCTCATCGGAGCTTGGGTTTCGGTTTCGCCATTGAATTTGCCTGAACTTCATTACGCTATAATAATTAATAGAGGCCGCTTTTTCGAAATCTCAAAGCTGAAATGGGTTCTTCGCATGAAGGACTTCAATTCTCCCATTGGACTTAACCACCTAACTCCGCTACTTAAAAAGTTCATTAATTTAACTTTCTTAATTACTTTCCCAAATCATGTCTTCAACCATCTTAAGA
The DNA here is from genome assembly GCA_030522465.1 of Rhipicephalus appendiculatus. Taxonomy (NCBI): domain Eukaryota; kingdom Metazoa; phylum Arthropoda; class Arachnida; order Ixodida; family Ixodidae; genus Rhipicephalus; species Rhipicephalus appendiculatus. The sequence goes on along the minus strand of JALIZH010020542.1, from coordinate 9,602 downwards.
TGCCTGCCGCTACAGAAAAAGCAATTGTGAAAACAGCGAGCAAATACCACATTTTGCTGATATTTTTTAAAATAGTGGACACATTTTTTGAAACACCCTGTATAATTGTTTCGCTGTCTTTGTGTGCTGTTGTTTTCTACTTGTTTCGCTTTCTGTCTTTATTTTCCTTTCGTCCCTTTCTTTAATATCTGCTTTTTTCCCTATATTTTTGTTGCTTTTTATTCTCTATTTCTTTCCATTTAAGTCTTGCTCTCTTTTCTTTCTATCGCTTTTGTGTGTCTGTTTCTATCTCTTTCTCTCCTTCTTTCTATATCTTTCAATCTCTTCATATCCTTATTCTCTTTATTTCTCTAGTTTTCGGTTTCATTCTGTTTCTTTCTTTCTTTTTCACTAATTTTATCTATTTTTCTCTATCTATTTGTTTCTCTCTCGCCCTCTTTCACGCGTTTGACTTCGCCCAGCGGAGTTTTCGTTTAACGGTAACAACTGCTGTACTCGGTCGTGGGGCTTGTCCCATTCCTGTTGTTTTCTGCAGACATCAAACTTTTTACGGCCGTCCTAAAGAGCTTCGCTGTTAAAAAACAGCGAGAGCAGTAAAGCATTTTACCACCAAGCCCTGACGGCGCTTGACACTTCATTGAAACAAGACCCAGGACATGTGTGATGTGGCACGAGGAGTCGCGTCAGCAGACGAAGTATTGTGTGAAAGAAGCGTAAAATTGCATCAGGCGCGGCACCATGTGAACTGCGTAATAAGTGAATGGTTTGAAGCTGCTCAACAATCATGAGGGACTCAGCCGTAGTTATAGCAATGAGACGCATCATCAACAATGTGTGCAACTACGCCGCTGTGCGTTTTGACTGAGAGACGCCTAGTGGACAATTCCCTACTTCACGAAATGATTGATTGTGGATTAGTGGGTGCTTCGCAACTTTACTTCCAGTAGGCACCATAGGAGAGTTAACAACGGCCTACGTGGCGCGCACAGACGCATGATTGAGGGGGTACTTCGAGGAGCAATGTACTGCAAGCCAATGCGAAAGCTATGCCAGCAGGCCCCGATAACGATTTAGCGTTGAACTCATAAATGAAAAACTTAATCTTAATGCAAGTTTTTATGAATTTCAGTCCGTATTTTGGGCTTCCGCAGAGCCTATTTATTTTATTCAATGTACACAATAACCCCCTCGGAAGCAACCCTCTGGAGCCAAAGATATAGACGGATCTATAGTTAAAATAGCGTTACATGCTTCCTAAAAACAAAATTGTAGTGCGACTAACTTTTGTTAAGTTAAGGTGACTGAAAATCATTGTAGCGTGTTAAGCCTCTGCTGACAAAACAGAATACAAGGGAAACATGACAATATCCGCACAAGTGAGCACTGTCATCCCACATTTCAGCCGCCTTGGAGAAGCGGGCTTGCAGCTAATTAGGCACAGGGCAGTGTACTTGGCTCAACCTCCATTAAAAGCACGGCGGAGGAGCGCTCGTACGTGATCGGAAACAAGTAGGAGCGACCTGAACAGATAACAGTATGTCTTATAGAGTGGTACGAGTTGCACTACTTTGGCGCTGACACGAAGTCGTAAGAGAGGTCGTCCAGTGCCGAATTTATGAGGCTGCGGATGCTGCTGGTCTCACGGAGAGCTTTCGGCACGTTTATGGTCTCTTAAGCCTGCGTCGCCAGAAGCACGGCTTCCTCCATCGCAGTGTGTCGTAGGTTTCGGCTTCGGGTCTTCCCTAGTCTACCGAGAAGCTGTCCCTAAGCATTCTTGCTTTTATTTCTGCACTCACTTTTTGTATTTGTGTCGCAGTGTTTGCCAATAGTTACAATCAGTAATTGAGTGGTTTTTGTTTATCGCCGCAACGAGAACCTTCAGAAGATCCCACAATCTATAAATATTGCTTGTGTGCATCAACAAAACTTAGCGAACTTTGCTGTTTTTAATGAGAACTAACAGACAAAAGATGCCAAGGAAAATATAGGGGGAAGAATATTAACAGTAATTGTAATGTAAATGTGAAGAAAGGAAAGTGGACGAAAAGATAACTTGCCACCGGCAGGGACCGAACCTGCGACCTTCGAATAACGCGTCCGTCTGGTGGCAAGTTATCTTTTCGTCCACTTTCCTTTCTTCACATTTACATTACAATTACTGCTAATATTCTTCCCCTATATTTTCCTTGGCATCTTTGTCTGTTAGTTCTCATTAATACTGTGTTTAACAAAGCAAACCAGCCCTTAAGTTTACAATTCTTTCCTTTGCTGTTTTTAGTGTTTCTAAACGAGAGCAACGGGATATAATCTTAGTAAAAGCATATGTAGTGCGTCTACTTCCGCCAATATATTAGTATTAATTCTACTAATTTCAAGAGACATTGAAGGGAGAGCATAAATTTTAGTACTGTTGTTGAAAAGTGAGCGATGGTTTAATTAGTTGTTCCGCATATCGAAAAGGGCTACATTGTTGCCAGTGTTGCACACCGTATGGGTTTTAGGTACCTTGTGAGAACTGCTGCTCTGTCGGATGTGAAAATATAATGAATAAAATATGTGATAAAATTGGCATGAGAACGAGTTTATGAATCAAAGGTGCAAAGCGGACTTGCTTGTATGCCATTTTTCAGAACTATGGTTGCGCAATAAAACAGCACAGAATAAAACGCTGCTGTGTGTGTTTTGAAAACCCAGAAAACCTACATGCGGAAGTAATTGAATTATCAGAAAGAGTACTATGGGCCTTGTATCATGAGAATCAACACAACTGTGCACATTACGTGCGTTTTTTTTTTCAGGTTAGCTTGGTCTCTGCTTAGCTTGGTCTCTGCTTTAACATATAGCCAATTTAAGGCAGACAATAGTCTTCAGCCCTGGAGCTAAGTTCACTGCAATCCCTGTGAGCCCCATCTCTAAACCTTTTGATGGTTAGCAGTGAAGCGCAACCCCCCACATACTTGCTTGTAGGAACACGTATTTGGATAAGGTAATGGCACTCTTCACATACTAGCATTTCTTATAAGTATGCTGGGGGCAGCCGACGAGGATAGAAATAAATATTGGTGTTTTTACATATAACTTTTTTGTAAAGTATAGAATAAAGTAAACAGAGGCTCTGGGACACATACTTGTGCAAAAGTGCTTGTACCCCTGCATACTCAGAAGTGACTCGAGCAAATTGGACATTCGGTAGAATGGCTGACCTCATTTGTATTCAGCTGATTTCCGGCCAACCTCTCTGAAGAAAAGGCTCACGATGTCCTCGAAGAGAATACCTAGCACACTCACCGCTTAACTTCCGAGGGGAAGTAATTTGGCTCAGGGAACACGCCCTGCACTGACCGGGGTGGACGGAGGGAATGCCTGCATTTGTCCCGTGCCTAGAGGCATGCATGGCTAGAGTGAGGGGGAGAAGCTATATTAGAATTGCTTGAGTACGCGCATAGCCCATTAACAAGTACTTAACGTCCACTCTTCATTGCCACCGTAGCATTACCTACTTCCCACTTTTCACTAACGAGTGTAGCGGCTCTAAAAGAGAGAAAAAATACACGCTACTAGAAGACCCGGTGGTGTAAAAAACTCACACTTTTTTATTATAATGTAAAGCCTTATGCTTCGAACGATATTGTCGGATTTATCGTAGCCAATGGTCACTGGCCTACAGCGTGTGACATTATTACTGCAGCACTCTTTCTGTGCATTTTAAGGCATACACTTTTCTCTATAGTACAGTGGGCAGTGGTGTCCTGAGATCTAGGGCTACGTTAGGTGACAATACACGGATCACTTTTTAGAACTTAGGTTGGTACCTTAAGGAAACTATAAGCGGCCCGTATTTTTCTCCAATTGATTACGTTTTGAACAAGATATTTTTGTTTAGGTTATCATAAACAACAAGAAGAAATATGTCGTTGTTCTTAAATCATTTAGTGCAGTCTGCTCGTGAAGTTTCCGACTATTCTCACTTCTAACTACCGACGCTGAAAATTGCAAATATTACGGCGCATGCATGTTGTGCAAGTAAACATTTTCTGCCTTCATGACGACAGTTTTAGCACATGTGTGGTCATTGCAGTAATGCATGATGCGGCAACTCGAAAAAGAAAAAACACAATTCGGTGGCTTATTCAAGACAGATCCCTCTAAACTAAATAGGCAAGTGTCTCGACAAAAGCAGGAATGAGGTTCACCTGTCATTTGGATCTCCACTGGATTACCTGCTTCATGCACCAGGGACCGTCGTACTTTATGGTGACATGAAAGATAATAAAACTATGAACACGATTCCACGTTACATAATTTAGGAAAAACGTCGAAGCAACCTATAGGCAGCACGTTGACACCGCTTGTTATTGTGATGGTACAGCAGCCAGATTTCAGTAATATTTTTCAATTCTACACCTCGAGCAATACCGCTCACACCTGGCTAGCCATAACATCAGCACAAACTGACCTTAATTCGACACTAAAATTATCGAAAGTGAGGCTGAGAAAATGCTCGCCATGCACATCATCAAGCTATCCTAGAGTCCATTGGGATTCATTCATCACCTTGGTCAAAACGGAAGATGACAGGGGATGATTCTACGTCGATTATCAGCACCTCAGCTAAATAGTCAAACAAAGACGTGTGCCCTCTGCCCGCATTGATGATAAGCCTTGACAATGGGACCCTCTGTTTCTATTCCATCAACTTACACCCAGATACTGGCAGATTGTGGTTGGCGATATTGATCATGAAGAGACGCGATTTGTAACTCCTGATTTCTCTACCAAGTCAAAGTCATGCCGTTCAACCTTTGTATGAAGCTCCGGCCCCCATAGATGGGCACGAATGACTTTTTTTTGGGGGGGGGGGGACTTTATATGGTTAATTAGTTTTTCTTTTACTTGGAAGATGTCGTTGTTTTTCGCCTAACTATTGAAGCCCAACTAGAGTGTCTCCCAGCTGCCTTAGACATTTTTATAAACGCTGTCCTGGAATTGAGCTTGCCCAAATGCCACTTCGGGCGCTACCTAAACACAACGCGTGGCCATTTTATTGATGCTCAGTGTACACAGACCCGGCTAAGATAATCGAAGAACTGTGCTGTGCCACGCTCTGCAAAACATGTTCATAGCTTCGTCAGCTTGTGCTCGTATTTACGTCGTTTCGTAAAATCTTTACAGACATTCCGATACCTCTCATTAGCTTTTAAAACAAGGACGTTGTGTTTTCCTAGGGCTTGTCAAAAGCCTCCGCTTTCAAGCAGCTAACACTGCTCGCTAGTCCTTCGCTACTGGCCCACTTTGACGTTGCGGCACCTAATGAGATCCGTAAGGAAGGAAACGACCATGGTATCGGCGCTAACCGCCTATATGGAAGGCGACATGGTATACGCCAGCCGCCTCCTATCCACACCTGAGTGCAATTGTTCCACTACACCCGCAGTATTTCGCTCCGCTTTGGGCGGTGGATATGAAATTGCGATATCACTAATAATCTGTAAAGTTTGGTTAAGGTTGCTCTTTGAATCGTTCTGAAAGCCATGAGTGGGTATTTAGAAGTTTTCAAAAAAGGCAAGCTGGCTCTCGCCGCCGTTTGATTCGGTTACCCGGTCTATCATTACAGGCGCACGTCGGAGAGTCCATGCGACTGTCGATTCCGCGACTGGCAGCGGAACGCGTGTGAAACGTGCGAACACCTACTTCGGCGTCCACTCACCCGTCTCAGTGCGGCTCTCCGCCTTCAGGCTTTCCCAGTCACTTCTTCAAAGCTGCGGTTCGAGGTGGGGCTGTTAGAGGTTCGATAATTGTCAGTAAGAGATCGATCAGGAAGGTTTCATCTGCTGAGGAGACAGCAGCAGCAGCAATATGATTGAAACCCAGGCGCCTTGACAAAAAAAAAAAGAGTTGTATAATAGACAGTTCTTGACTATGTCCCCTTCTAGAGGGTGTCCTTGAATATTAGCTCGCTCGTATTTTTCATCAACAATTATCGTCCTACGTTATGTATTTCGAAATACCATTTAATTTTGAATGATGAATTACGCTGACTAATGTGTAGAACATTTTCTTAGGTACATGAACATTTTGACATTTCAGGCTCAACCTGCCTGGTTAAAGTTTCCCTTTGCGAAGATTAAAATACTGCATTAAATTTGTCTTTTACAATCAGACGTGCTATTTGTGCACGTTAGACTCTCCTATCATCATTGCGCTTAATCGGCATGCGAGGTCCATCCATATCGAACTGACCAATTTGGAATACTAAGCGGCGTTATTTTGCGCACTCAACACATTTCCCAAAGGCATTGCAGACTCAACGTTGTGAGCAGCTCTTGTTGAAGTACATTCCTCATATAGCCTAGTTGGGTTAAGTTAAACAAACTAGCTTATGGTTGCAATTCGTAACCAAGAGATCATTGAGTCAGCTACGCAGGGTATCGTGACAGAGGGTAAGCCTAGCAATAGACGAACAAACAGAAAATAACGAGATCTAAGGACCGCCCAAGTAAAAGTCTATACCAAGTATTTCAAATTTTTGTCGTTTTAAACACGGAATTTGTTTTCGTAAATAAATAAGTGCTGCAGTGAGCAACACCCTTCGCTGAAGATTCAATCTAATTCATGCCTTGCCGAAATGAGCACCGATCTTCTTTATAACATGCAAACGAAGAATCATACATGCACAGTTTGTAGAATCGTTGGAAACACTACGAGGAAAATGCAGCTACGCGGCTGGATGAGCAAAATAAAATGCAGTGATGTCCGTGCCATTTTTTTCATCAGGCCGAAAAATTTCCAAGCAAGTTTCAGAAAGATTTGGCAAGTTGACTTTCGTCTTAATTCAAAAGTTAAAATCTTTTTCCACAGCCACAATATGTGGATTGTATGTACACAATAGTTTCTTACAAGGTAACTGTTAATCTGTCTAACTATAAACTACCGTGACAACCGCAATTATGTATATCCGCCACGGCAGACATATGCTTGTTAAGTGATGTAAGAATCCCGAAAACTTGAAAAGCTTTAGACTTGGTACATATGTAACATTGGATGTAACGTCAGGCAATTCCTGTATGACATGGTAAAATTGTTAAAAAGCGCCAGGAAGGGGGAAATGGAAGTTTGCGATCGAAAAATCAGTAAACAGAAGTTGTGGGCTCGAGTCGTTTCGACAAGTAGACTTGTCTTCTTCACGGCTAGAAATTCTAGCCTTGAAGAAGACAAGTCCACTTGGTCGAAACGTCGGCTCGAGCACAAAAGCCCTGTTTACGCATTTTTTCATGGTAAAATCATGGCTCTTCATCTGTAGGGCGCTGTTCTAATATTGCCTTCCTCTATTTGTAAACACATTCCTATGGAATCCAAAAGAAAGGCAAGAAGGGGAGGATGGAAGCTTTCGATGAGAAATTTCCTATATATACAGGCATAGGTCGGCACTTTAAGGGAGTACTCACTCAAACTCACTCACCACAATTTTTTCAGCCTTCGCACTCACTCACGTTCACACTCACGTCCATTCACACCTCATGAGTACTCACTCACGTTCACACTCACCTCCACTCACACTCATGAGTACTCACCACGTTCACACTCACGTCCACTCACACTTATGAGTACTCACTCATACTCAACTCACCACGTTCAAATGAGTGTGCGTGAGTGTGAGTTGAGTGCCCTCATGAGTGAGTGTGCCGAGCTCCATAGGTCGGCACTTTAAGGGAGTACTCACTCAACCTCACTCACCACAATTTTTTCAGCCGTCGCACTCACGTTCACACTCACGTCCACTCATGAGTACTCACTCACGTTCACACTCACGACCACTCACACTCATGAGTTCTCACTCACGTTCACACTCACGTCCACTCACACGCATGAGTACTCACTCATACTCAACTCACCACGTTCAAATGAGTGTGAGTGAGTGTGAGTTGAGTGCACTGATGAGTGAGTGTGCCGAGCTATGTATACAGGGTGTGGGTGTGCAGCCGACGTTTCGAGAAGAGGTCTTGTCTTCTGCAGTCTTCCAGCCTTGAAAAAGGCAAGTCTGCTTGTCGAAACGTCGACTCCAGCCCTCACTCCTGTTTACAAATTTCTCATTCAAATGGAATGTTTCATTCTTATGCGTGTTATTCATAGCGCTCGTGCGCTTGTTAAGGATTTTTCAAATGAGAAGCATGGTGTTATTGTGCAGCTTTAATGACTATTGAGGTCACGCACAATGCGTGAAAAAATTGGGGGGACCCTTAATCTTCACCCTTTAAGAGTTGAACGCGATAGCGATGTCCTATCCCGAGTGCCTACTTCAACCACTTAGTGCATACTTGCTATGTACCCACTAAGTGGTGTTAAGGGAATACGCGCAGTAAGGTGTGGGGGCGTTTGTAATGGGTGGCCGTCTTTAAACTACGAAATCGTTATGATACCCAGTTGAAAATCCCAGCAGAGTGTGTTTGGTGTGTGTTGGTGTTAACACCAGAATACACTGGTGTGTTCTGGTGGACACACCAGCCTGGTGGGATGTGTTCTGGTGGGAACACCAGCCTGGTGGGATGTGTTCTGGTGGGAACAGGGTGTGTTCGGGTGGCAACCGGATGTGTTCTGGTGGACACACCAGCCTGGTGGGATGTATTCTGGGTGGGTACACCAGCCTGGTGTGATTTTTTCTCGTGGATACACCAGCCTGGTGTGGTGTGTTCCGGTGGATACACCAGCGTGGTGTGGTGTTTAGCCAAAACCACTCCGGGTTGGTATGGTAGTAGACCTTTAGTAAAAAAAAATTGGAGCTCACAGGCTGCTCAAGAAATATATTTTGTGTTTGGGGCTTACCGCAGGCGCGAGCACAAGGGCGGCAGGGGGCGGCGCCCCCCCTATTCACCTAAGAGGGGGTGTAAAGTCAGCCCAATACATTGACATAATAGGGAGGGAGACATTACGATGAACCTACCCCCCCCCCTGAAGGGGGAACCCTGCGCACGCCTATGGGGCTTACAATTGGACTCAGAATTTTCTTCAACCGAATGCACTCGGCCTCAGACTCCCTAAAATTTTCCTCAACCAGACTCACTCAGACTCACTCACCAGAATATTACTTAGCCGGACTCATTCAGACTCGTGGCTGGATCCGAATCTCAGAGAGTCGACTCATGCCTACGTTAACTTATAATTAGCTTTTCCGACCTGGGTGTCTATGCTATTGTTTCCTTGGCATGTGTTAACGCTCTCCACACACTGGAGCCAGGAAGCATGTATGACATATTTTACTTTGGTTTTGAAGATTTTGTCGACCAGCATCTGCAAGACAAACCCACCGTAATAGACCTTATCACGACGAGATAGCACCGCTCGCTGGATTTGCAAGTGCTGCGTCTGAGATGCAACCAAAATTGCTGTTGGAGCCAATGCATGTCAATTCACCTTTCATTGTATACGTGCAACACGTACAACCAACAGCAACCTACAGAGTGCTGCAAGAACATCAAGTGTTACTGTCCCCCCTCGTGACTTAGACCTGCGTCACACTGTTTACACGTCACTATGATAACACCTCCTCGATAAGGAAACCAAAAATGTTTTTTAAGGAAGCGGTATTAAAAGTACATGAAAGGGGC
>JALIZH010020541.1:0-28604 GCA_030522465.1 Rhipicephalus appendiculatus | reverse complement strand
GCAAGAAAGAGAAAGAAATAGATAAAGAGAGACGAATACATCAATAGAAATAGAGAAAACACGACAGAAGAAAAACGGAAAAGGAGAAAAAAGGAAGAAAGATAGGAGGAAACAAAAAGAAAACTGATGAGAACCGAGGAAGGCTATCCGGCTCCGCACTTCCTTCAGGCTTGGCACCCCTAGTGCGAAACTGCCTCAATTTTTAAATGCGAAGCATTTCTTGGAGAACTTCGCCGACTTTGAGCGTATCTATCTATCTATCTATCTATCTATCTATCTATCTATCTATCTATCTATCTATCTATCTATCTATCTATCTATCTATCTATCTATCTATCTATCTATCTATCTATCTCTCCTGGCCGTATCGTCAATGGCGTTTATACCAAAATTAGTATGGTGTAACATGACTGTATGGCAAACATGAATGTCTGATCATATCATGAAAATCATGATTAACTTGTCATGAAAAGTATGATTTACACGTCATGGCAATAGTGCTCCTGAGGCCGTTTTCTTAACATGCTGTATCCAAAAATCGGTATGATGAGACATTTCTGCATCACCAACATCAAGGACAGGTGGTAATATGAAAATCATGACCTGCATGTCATGTACAACATGATTTACATGCCACGCCCATGGCGCGCTGACGGCCGTTTCGCTAGCTTGATATACCCCAAATTTGGTATTGCGTGACGTGACTGTATGACGAACATATATGCCAAGTGGTCATATGGAAATCATGACATGTCATGTGCAACATGACTTGCATGCCACGCTCATGGCACGCTTGAGGCCGTTTCGCTAGCTTGATATACACCAAATTCGCTATGGAGTGACGTGACTGTATGACGAGCATAAATGACTAGTGGTAATATGGAAATCATGATATGTCATGTGCATCATGACTTGCCAGGGCACGGCCGTCCGTCCCTCCGGCCGTGCCCTGGCACGGTGCCAGGTGGGCGCCGGGGCGCGCAAACGGACGCCGGTCGCGTTGGACCAACACCCTCTAGAAAAAAAATTACACCATCTCCCGCTAAAGGGAACCATGTGTTGATGTGAAGCAGCGGGCGCTAACGCTTACACTGGCGGCGGCGTTGACGCTGGCGCTCATCGCAGCGTTGCGCAGGAGAGAAAATTGGGGAGGCGCAAAGCACGCAGTGATGGAGCGGTGTTTCCTACAGGAACATGCCAATCGCTGCTAATGGGCAATGAGAGACGGAAGACTGCGATTGGACACATAGACCCGCAGTCCGCTTTTAGTTAACGCGCACGCTTCGAATTTTTTTATTCTTCAACAACACACAGGAGAAATCTCCCACCGGCACCACCTTGCAGGTCAAGATCCATTGCCATATATACGGGGTGGCCAGTGAACGGTTGTGCAGCGCGAGCAGTCGGTTTTTTCAACCAAGAAACTCGCTAGCAGACGCTGCCTGCGTCGGCGTCGCGAGGCGAGAGAGGGGGAGAGCGTAGGAGAGGAGAGTGAGGGGGGGGACGCGCATGCGCAGTGGGAGTGTGGACGCCGCGGGCAGAGATGCCTAGAGGAGAGAGGGGGAGCGTAGGAGAGGAGAGAGAGGGGGGGGACGCGCATGCGCAGTGGGGAGTGTGGAAGCCGCGGGCAGGGATGCCTAGAGGAGAGAGGGGAGCGTAGGAGGAGAGAGAGGAGGGGAGGCGCATGCGCAGTGAGGGGTGTGGTTGCCGCGGGGAGGGATGAGGAAAAAGATGGGGAGAGGAGGTTTTTTTTTTGTTTTTGAAAGGATTCGCGCATGCGCAGTAAGTGAGGCCCCGCGGCATACCACGACCACCACCACCGGATTAAGGTATGAGGCCAAATGTCGGAAAATTTTTTTTTAAAAAGCGATAATCACTAAATATTATTAGCCTAAAATATAAAACACATCTTTTTAGGCACATGTGAGCATTTTAAAGGAAGTACTATTTTTCGTTAATTTTTCATAATTAAAAATGTCATTAAAAAGTGGGCCTGACGCGAACACTCCTAACTCAAATTCCGTTCAATAAAAAAAGATTTATTTTTTTGCAGGGACATGCAAAAGGCTGTGGCCTGTGCAATGAACCAAAACAAATGAGATCTGATGAATATTGAAAACATAGTAATAAAATAACCCAAAAAGTACGCACTTGCACTAGGGGCACCTTCGTATAACAGGCAGCCATATTAAACCTTGTAGCACGATTTTGCTTATTGAGGTTCATTGCACGCCTACTAAGTTGATAAAGAAGTGTGCCAAGTTTTAATCAAAAATGTTCATTAGCAAAGGAGTTATGACTGTTCGCGTACGGAAAAATACCAGAAATATAAGTTCTGAGAAAATCAACAAAAAAGATTTGAAACAGGTGCAGCGCTTACACAAGGTGATCAAGAGCGCTAAAATTCTCAATATTCGTAGCCAGTTCCATCGTGGACCATATTATTGTGAGCCTTTGCTCGAGTGGCAACTCTTAATTTATTTTTTTTCTAGCTTGCAATGCAGCATCAGTGCCATGACGGGACACTTTCGCGCTGCGGTGCTGATCATTTGTGAGGCAAGCTTTTGCAGTGTGGAGGCCTGGATCTATCCGAATTCGCTCAAAACATAAAATGTGCTCTTGTTTCCACTATTGAAATGACACACATCGTCAAACAAAGCAAATTTGATGGTTTAGAGGCTCACGTACGTGTCCTTGAGTGTGATCAGCACATGTACCACGTTACGCGTACCTGTGGTGAGAAAGTTATGACTTTTATGAACCAAAATGATGTGTTGACAAAGCTTTTACAACATTATTACATGTTCGCACTTCATATGATTGCTAAATAACCAACAAAATACTACATATCTAGTTATAATCTTGTGATTCACACAAAAACGGCACTTTCAGTTTCGGTTTCGTATGTGATGGGTGGTCTCACATTTTTGCTTGTATCTTTTGAAAAAATCGGCCTAGACAGAAACTTTTTTCCAGCAAAATGACGGGCAATAAATTGCGCGTTTACCATGATCAAAAACCAAAAACTGACATTTTGAAAAATAAGTCGCTTTTTTCACTTGGCCTCATACCTTAAGCTTCGCCATAAGATGCTGCACATCTAAAATATGTGTTGGTTGGACTCTACAGCACTTGCGCTTTGCTTGCATAGGGCGTCGCTCAGCTAAGCGTGTCTAGTCATGCAAGGAGGGAGACGCGCGCTTCGCGTTTCATTCTGACCGACCCCGTCTCAGCGGGCACAGGCGTTCGAGAAACGCAATTTGGAATTTACAATGTGTCCATCAATTTAAACGCTCGAAGGCGGATGGCGTCTGCACGAGGCGCAAAGCGCGAGAATACGAACGCATGCGAAACGGAGGCAGATTCGTCTTGCGTGTCGCTGCGATTCGAAGTAAAAAATTCAAAAAAGAAAGTACGCACACACTCCCCTTGTGTGCCATCCCAATGAAAGTGAAAAAAAAAAGACATGTTATAGTCAGTCGAATGGCCACAAGCTTTCGCCGAACACACTTTGGAATGTACAAAATGTCCTTTTGAGCGACGTGATTGTATGACGAGCATAAATGACAAGTGGTAATATGGAAATCATGACATGTCATGTGCAACATGACTTGCATGCCACGCTCATGGCACGCTCGCGGCCGTTTCGCTAGCTTGATATACACCAAATTTGGTATTGAGTGACGTGATTGTATGAAGAGCATAAATGACAAGTGGTAATATGGAAATCATGACATGTCATGTGCAACATGACTTGCATTCCACGCTCATGGCACTCTCGTGGCCGTTTCGCTAGCTTCATATACACCAAATTTGGTATTGCGCGACATGACTGCATGAAGAAGTAAGGGAAGAGGAGTAGCCGGAGCCATATATAGGCACCAACCTCTCCTTAAACACATTTAATAAAAAAAACATGAATTATAAGTGGTAATACGGAAATCATGACGTGTCAGTGCAACTAGACTTGCATGGTGCGATCAAGGCGCGCTCACGGCCGTTTCGCTAGCTTGATATACACCAAAGTTTGTATTGCGGGATGTGACTGTATATCGAACATAAGTGGCAGGTGGTAACATGAATATCACGGCATGCATGTCATCGACAATGCCATTTTTTTACTACAAAACGTGGCACACGAACGTTATGTTCCTGGGCCGCCGATGACAAATTAATGAAACTGCTTACGAAAAAGAACCTATAATGACATCCTATCGCAGCCACGTCTACTGTGGTAGTAGTGTTCACTACTGCCGTATATAACAATGTAATAAACATTACCACTTGTAACGGTACAAACAAAAAAACATGGCTGATCCCTCCGTCATAGGAATCAAAAGTGGAAAGTGTCTTCACAGAAGTAGTGCTTATTGTGTGTTGACTATGATAGTTCGTACAATGTATATTGCTGTTTTACAGCTATAGCACCGTTTGACGTGGATGCACCCACGTCGACGCCTAGTGGAACTTCACCATCGTGACGACTAACACCCATGATCGTCATTTAACCGCTGTGGTAGCATAGTCGGTAGAGCGTCGGGCGCATACCGTCGCGGACCGAGGAGTCGGAGGTTCGATTCCGGGTGGGGAACATCTTTAAAAAGTTTTTTTCGTTCTCCTTTGGTGGCGTCCATGTTAACAACGTCATATCCGTGACGGAAATACGTCAGTAAAGTTTTGGTGGGCCCCGGCATGAAACACTCTCGTGTTAAAAAAAACATGCGGACAGGAAGCTCTATATTTTACGAACGCTCATACCATCGTCATTCAAAGAAAATTCCTATTATTCCTTTTAGATTCGAAGCATCTTATGCTCGGGGCTGTGTCCGTCCTTCCCGCGTCCCCCCGTCCGGCGTCCCGCGTCCGGCCACTTTCATGAAGTAGGGAAACAGCCACTATGCGAACCAGAACACCGTAGTACAATAAGGCCGTCAACCACCATCACAGTCATGAGAGTCATGGCAGAGAGCACAGAGTGGCTGCTTAGCAATGGCTAGGCAGGTGGTGGGTCCATGCAAAGAATAACGCGCTCTACCGGTGGTGCCTGTCGGCCACATTGAATGCAATGCTTGATCTTGCTTGCATGCGCTTGCGGGGGCTTTGTCCGTTCCGCCTCCCACGGCTCCTCTCCTACGCTCCCGCCCTTTCTCTCCTCTAGGTATCATATACTTTACGGAGCGGCTCCCGCGTCCCGTTGAGTTCATTCGTTGATCTTGCTTGCATGTGCTTGCGGGGCTTTGTCCGTCCCTCCTTCCCGCGTCCCACACCCCGACAGCGCGTGCCCTCATCCTCTCCTACGCTCCCCACTTTCTCTCCTCTTGGAATACTCTACGGAGAGGCGCGCACGACAGGTGGTGCGACAGCTGCATACTCCGCTGGGGGGCGCCACGGTAGTTCCGCGGTATGAAAATGACGGGGAGCGGCAACGTTTCTCCCGCTCAAGCCAGCCATACCGCGCTGCTTCGCATCCATACATGGTTCCCTTTAGCGGGATATGGGGAAGTTTTTAGATGGGAAGCATCTTATGCTCGGGGCTATGTCCGTCCCATCCTCCCGCGTCCGGCCACTTTCCCAGGAATTAGGGAAGCACCAACTATGTCAACCAGAACCCTGTAATAAGGCCGTCAAGCCAAGAATAACACGCACTACCGGTGGTGTCTGTCGCCCAAGTTGACTCCATTCCTTGATCTTGCTTCCATGCACTTGCGCAAGCTTCGTCCGTCCCTCCTTCCCGCGTCCCACACCCCTTCTCTCTCCTCTCCTACGCTCCACCCCCCCTTCCTCTATAGGAATCCTCTACTCTACGGACCGGCGCCCGCGTCCCGTTGACTCCATTCCTTGATCGTGCTTGCGGGGGCTTTGTGCGTCCCTCCTTCCCGCGTCCCGCACCCCCCAGAATCCATGCACGTCCCCTTGCCCTCTCTCTCCTCTCCTACGCTCCCCCCCCTTTCTCTCCTCTAGAAATCCTCTACTGTACGGAGCGGCGCCCGCGTCTCACACCCCCCACAGCGCATGTGCGTCCCCTTCCCCTCTCTCTCCTCTCCCACGCTCCCCCCTTTCTCTCCTCTAGAAATCCTCTACTCAAAGGAGCGTGGCCCGCGTCCCACAGCACGACAGCGCATGCGCGCCCCCTCTCTCTCCTCTCCTACGGTCCCGTTCTGTCCTCTAGGGATCCTCTACTCTACGGAGCGGCGCGCACGACAGGTGGTGCGACAGCTGCATACTCCCCTGAAGGCGTCACGGTAGTTCCGCGGTATGAAAATGACGGAGCGCGCGCGCCTCATTCTCTCTAGAGTGCCTCGATGCGCTCGTTCGCCTCCGCTCCGTTCAGGGTGGAGACAAGCGCGTCGTCTGCTACAGCGGTCGCCATTACTGATCCCAATCGTCAATGCGCGCACTGCCAGCGCGCGTATTCGCAGCCTTTTGCTCAGGAGTAAAGACACTTTGGGCTGGACTTGCCTTCGCAAACACATAATCATTCACGGATGTTGCTAGTTATAGGTTTGTAGGCACGCATCACAGCAAGTAATCGAATGTTTCGCGCCTAAAGATGTTGCAGGACGTAATGACCCTCACCGCCGGCGCGGCCGCTGGCTGCGGCTGAGTGGTGCACAGCTGCTTTGGATCACTGAGAGCTGGATGCATCACTATTCACTTTTATACTTTGCGGGTGTATATGTTCGTTTATTTATTTATTTATTTATTTTTACACCGCATACACACAGCATTTCCCAACATGCATCAGCAGTGATAAATTTGCTGACGTGAGAACCGTAAGATTTAAATTACTCGCTGTTTAGCTAAGTCTTAAAGCGAATAGATTTCGCGCACAGGTTCCGAGGCTGCTGTTTTATGTGACCGATTGCCGCATATATTCATCCTCGTGTCCTCCTATTGAATGCCTATTTAAAATACGGCTGTATTTACCATTTCGAGAAAATACCAGCGAAAATGCGGTAAGCATCATAATGTCGTTTAGCGATCGCAGCGGAAACGACTCCACTCTGTGATGCTTCAGTTTTGAGGAGCGAAGCTCCTTAGGCTCTCACGATGTCCGTTGTCACCGTCGGACCGAAAGACAGCTGTTACCAGGCCCGTAGTCAGGGGGGGGGGGGGGGCTAGCCCCCCCCCCCCTCCCGAAATTTTTATGGAGGGGGGGTGTTTTACCGAAAATAAATAAAATAAATAGTGAAAATGGGTGTTTTTTTTTGCAAGTGCCCCCCCCCCCCTCGAAAAAAATTCCTGGCTACGGGCCTGGCTGTTACATATACCGTACAAAGAGCGTTCATAGCGCGCATATGATTTAAAAAATGCCCCCCCCCCCCCCCTCCCCGAAGGGAATTGTGAGGAAACGCGAATGCATTTCGCGCGCGCTTCACTCCATTTATATATGGTGGTTGTGGTTCGAAGAAGGAAAAAGGCGCCTAATTTCTGCAGCCCGGTCGGGAGCACGGCGCAGCGCCTGTTTTTTTTCTTTTTTTTTTTATCGCGGTAGCTCCGTTGAGCTCCCACGATGCGAGCGCCCTCACGCGCCAGAGCGCGCTCCCCCTCTCCACTTTGCTAGGGGCGAGGATAAGCGCGCGCGCCCGCAGCTTTTGCTATGGGAGAGAGAGTGAGAGCGGAGAGATAACACCTGCCGGCGCGCGGACACCTCGTCAACCTATCCTCCTCCCCGCGGACAACGCCGGCCAACGCCGGACAACGCCGGACAACGCCGCCTGACATAGCCCGACTAAGAAATGCATTCGCATTTAAAAATAGGCCGTACTCTGTCCATCCGTCCGTGCATATATCCGTCCATCCGTCAGGGCGTCCATCCGTGCATCTGTCCATCCCCCTGTCCGTCCATCTGTCCGTCCATGCGTGCGTCCATCCGTCCGTGTATCTATACGTGCGTCCATCCCTCCGTGCGTCCGTGGATCCGTCCGTCCGTCCATCTGTGCGTGCGTCTGTCCATATCTGTCCGTCCTTTATAATACTAGTCGGCGACTTCAACGTAGACATTATGCACCTTAGGACCTAGCTTCGCTCCGTCATCAGCATTCACTTCGTGGATCTGCAGCCATATTTTTTCAGCGCCGCAAACTGCACGTTGAAATTAATGACCGTGTATGGTACACAAAAAGCGTTCCCTCAGGGAGGTAATTCTGGAAAATTATTCCACCGGATAACGTAACTTTTTTTTATTTGTCGTTCTCGGAGTGAATAGTTGCAGTTCATTACAGACGCGACAATATTCGTAATCACACGTTCATGCATCAAAAAAAAAAAAGAAGAAGAAGGAGATGCCCGCGACAGCGAAAGTACGATTTCCAAGCACACCCCGAAAACAACGCCAAATTTATGAGAACGGTTCTCAACGTTCGAGGCACCAACACGCAGTCAAAACCACACACATAACTTGTAATGGCGTTGCTAGTAATATACACGCCGTTTTAAAAATCATCCCGAAAGTACCCGACGTGCCTGCAATACCCACGCTGCATAGACGAGAGGCCCTCGTCGGCTGCCACTTGTCACGCTTTATTATCATTGTCCATAAAAATATTCTTTTAGGATCCCTTGGGAAAGAAAACATCTTCCATCCATTCCTTGAATGGTTCGTGCACTGTGGCACGCAACATCCAGTCATCTTGCGGGACTCGCGACGAATCAGACGGACGACAAGGCGGCAGGCGCCGCGTGCACGCCTAAAAAGAGCACGGCGTGGGGTAAAACATGGCGGACGCGCGAGGCGAGGCGGCGTCGACCCTTTCAAAGAATGGCCACACTCTCAGCGGGGGCGCGCGCATCGAGGCACTCTAATTCTCTCTCCTGTGCAGCGCCGCGAAAACGGGAGCGGCGGCGTTTCTCCCGCTCAAGCTAACCATCTCCCCGCTGCTTCGCATCCACACATGGTTCCCTTTAGCGGGAGATGGGGAAATTTTTTTCTTGGTCATCCTGGTCTCTACTGCTTTAATCTGCATTATTCCTTGCCACCGTTACACTATTAACTCATATCACTTGCCAAGCAATGGTTCACCATTGTTCAATCAGGAAGAAAACCACAATAGTTTGGAGGGCGCTTCATCTTTGCCTTCAAGAGTACAACGCGATAGCGTAGTCGGGCCCCAATGCCCATCGCCTTCTGAATTGCTAGCCTAATTTAAGTTATCGGTGCATTCCTCAACCGTGCCTCTAGGAAGCGAAATTCCTTGCACGTAATATTGGCCACTTTAAACCAGCCTTAACACCAGCGTCCGCCCATCTCGCACCCAGGCCGCTGGCGAGCCGAGCAGATATTCTCGCACCCAGACGCTGGACTGCCACGGCGCGCATTGGTTGCGCTGAGTACGCAAGACAAGCTGCAGCTCTGAGGCTTTAAAGTGCGAAGAAGAACCCACTCACGCTGTTTCTGAGTATAAGAGCTCATCTGAGCGCTACTGCGTCGTCTTTGAATGCCTAAAGAAGCAGCGTCGCAGGAGGATATTACTTAGCTCTGCCTGCGACAATCACGATGCTCCACGGAAATCGTGATGGTGTGGTGTTTTCAGCTTCATCGCGAGTGGATACTTATACATCAAATTGAAAATCCAGGAGCGAAGTGAAAGTGCTCGAGCAAGTACACTAACTGCGTGTATTCAAGCGTGATGCCCACCTATTTCATTTTACGAACCTCATTGGCATGACACGCACCTGGGTCGAAGACAGACGCAAGCTTTGTGTGGGAGTACACGTAACAGGCTAAGCAGAGACTTCACTATTGCCATCTGCATCGGCTAGCAATGTTGCCTCTCATTTCACACCACGTCATTCTACAGCATGGCGCACTACGTGAGCCGTGCATCGTCCGAAGGACGTGTATATCGGTCGTCGTCAAGAAATTCTAGAGGAATACAAGGTGTTTCACCCCACCACCACATCTTACAATCATAAAACGAATGGTTTAACAGAAATATTTCATCGAACATCAGGTGATGTGCTGACAATGTACGTCACTTCCGATTACTAAGACTGGAACCGTGTCATTCTCTTCGTGACGTACGCCCAAAACACTGCTACGCAGACCACGACTAGACTCTCTCCTGTCTTCTACCTATAAGGACTCGAGTCCTCCTGCACGTTATGCGCAATAACTCCTTGCCACGCTTATGTGAGTGAGTCGACGGCAGTTCCCAAGCTGCTAATTCGCTGAAGAGGGTCGCCAGAGAGCCCGATCTCACGCCACTGTCTGCAAGCAGCGTCAAATACATCAACGAGATGTCTCGAAGCCTTTTAGCGTCGTACACCCGTGACCGACTTGTGTGGCTCTGGACTCCTTGAGCTAGCCCCGGTTGGTCAACGAAACCTTTTTCGAAGTACCGCGGCCCGTACCGTATTTCCTAGCAAGCCTCGTACTTGATCTACGGCGTCAAGCCACTTGAGCTTTCTTCTATTCTAGTAATCAACAATGTCGAGGCATGAGATTGCGCCATGGACCTAGGTGATTCCACGAGAGATCGAACATGCATGTCCGGTCGATATCTGAGAGCCGCGATGAGGTAGACCAAGCATTTCTTGAGGAAGATGAAGCGATTAATATGTTGAACAGGTACGTCCACCTTTCTTCTGATGTTTGTAGGCGAGGTTGCAGGCTGCAAGCTGTGCACGCGTAGCCCTTTAGAGAGCGGAAGCAGCCCATCACCGCACATGCTATAGACAAATAAAATCTGAGAATACATTTTTGCTGAAGACAGGCTGCTGCAAAATAATTAGTACTAATTTCGCTGCTGCAAAATAATTAGTACTGTAGATTTACGCACAATGCAAGCTGATAACAACCATCACAGGCACTGAAGTGAGAACACACAACAAAGGTCACGTTGGCCCTTTATGTCTCGTTAACAAAGAAAATGAGGATATTTGATATTGAAACCGTGCATTGAATGAAATAAGCACTCTTCGGTAAATTGACACCGAGTTTTTTTTTTTTTTTTGAAAATGGGCTTCATTGAAAAAACTTTGCTTTTTAAACTATTTCGTTCTTTTTTTACGCTGCTTGTAGGAAAGCGATCTCTCGCAGAAATATTTCAAATGCTTTTTTTCTCTGTATGTGATACAGTTTTCGACGCCACGTTTACAGTTCGCATTAAATTCGGCAGCGAAATCCAAAAATGTTGCGGTGAGCAAAAACAAGACGCCCGCGCCACCACCTTCAAATATTTTTTTTCGCGCGCTTGGAGCGTTTTTTGAAAACAAAATTTTGGGTTCTCTGCACATTGAATGTGCCTGCACATCATATAAAAATCTCAGACAAAAAAAAAATATCGACCGGACCTGCATGTCCGATCTTTCGTGGAATCACCCACCTGCTAAAGCCTTACTATCTCTGTGCCATGGTATTCTGCCCGTAATTCGCCAGGATGGTGAATTACGGGCAGAATGGCGATGTTTTTGTGATTTGTTTCGGAACGGAAGTAAATAGAGAGTTTTAACGCGATAGCGTTAAAGAGCTCGTTTCGCAGAAATTCCGGCGCCGGCGTCGGTGTCGCCGTCGCCGTCGTTGGTTGTGAGCGAAAAATCATCATCTTGTCCGTGACCGAAAAATCATCATCTTGTCCGTGACCATGTCCGTGACCGAAAAATCGAGAAAGATGCAAATAAAATAAATAATAAAAATTTTCGGGTCCGAGTGAGGATCGAACCCGGGTCGTCTGCGTGGCCAAGCAGGTGTTCTACCACACAGCCATGCCTCTGGTTGGAAATACTGTGAAAATAACTTCCTCTGCTTGGAAATTCAGTGAAAATAACTTTCATGCTTCGCAAACGCAAGCGTCCTTTATAAAGGCGTCGCAATATAACATGTAATATCCCAGGAATATTGCGTGGTACAAGCGTACATTGCCATCGGGCGTCAGAATATGTGACTATCATAACGATTTCGTAGTTTAAAGCCAGCCACCCATTTCAAACGGCACACACCTTACTGCGCGTATTCCCTTAACACCACGTAGTGGGTGCATTGCAAGTTCGAAAACATTTCCCACATTTGCCGCGCATAATTGCTCCTGGTTTAAAGCATACTACCCATTACATAGTATGCACTAAGTGATTGAAGTAGGCACTAGGGACGGGATATCGCTATCGCGTCCAACTCTTAAAGGCGAAGCTTAAGGGTCCCCCCAATTTTTTTAGAACACCGTACGCAAAGCTTGCGGGCGTTGCGGTTGTAGCGTTAGCGTTCGTCACTTAACAAGAGGTTAGCGTACGACGCACGTGCAACGCAAACGCATAGCTTTGCGTACGCTATTCTAAAACTCTCTAAAAGCGCCACTGCTTGCAGACGCAGAGAACGCTGCTAATTTAGAAAGAAAATAAGTTGATTCGGCAGCGCAAGCGTTGCGCTGGCTCTGCCAATGCTGGCCAGTCTCTAATAGGCTTCTAAAGCAACGTCGAGTGGCGCCACTGCTCTTACCGTAACTGGGAATATCCACGGCGCGTCTCCTTTCGCTACAACACTGTCGCTCCCGCTTCCACGCACGCGCAGAGCTCTCGGGTTGCATCTCTGGTGCATCACAATGTAACCATTGCCGAGTGGCAGTGCTGCGGGCCAAATGAGGAGCGCATGCGCGCACGTGTCCTTGCCGCCGCCGCTGCCACACCCACCGACAAACTACCTTCGCCGGCAGCGTCTATCTCCAGTAACGCATAGCTCGGCCGCGCGAGCGTCGCGCCCTGACTTGAGCTTGTTCCCTATAGTACAGTGCTTATTTGAAACGCTTCATTATACTACCAATAGCTTCCCTCATGCTTTTTTTGGATTCAATATGTGTTGCCTTATTGAGGCTGCGGTGAACTAAAATAGGCCCCTGATTCCTCTTCCTTTGTAAATAAATAATGGGTTGCGTAATAAGAACTAATAAAACATGAGATGTTTACTTGCTCTATTTCCAGAATCGAAACCGGCACTGCAGCAAGATTCTGGGTGCAACGCTTTAGCGAAAAAACAAGTAACTAAATCTTCCGCAATAACGCACTAGTAATAATAATTGCTGGATCTTTACGTGCCAGAACTACGGTATGTTTATGAGGAGTGCCGTAGAGGGGGGACTGGACTGGAAAAACTATATCCTACAGCACGCGCTTAGCGCGTAGCCGGGCGTCTCCCAATCCCTGTCGCGGGAGAGGAGGGGGCTGGAAATTTCGACCACCTGGGGGTTCTGTGACGTGAATTTACATCTACGTACACGCATCTAAATCCATGTATTCCAGGATTGTCGCCTGCTTCGAAAATGCTAGAGCCGCGGCCACGATCAAACCCGTGTCCTTCGGTTCTGCAGCCGAGCACCGTAACCACTGATAGCAATTCTTAAAAAAAAGGAAAAAAAAAACGTATGATTTTTTTGTGATTCGAACCCCCGCCGCTTCGACCACGCGCAAGCTGCCAGCTCAGGCGCTCAACCATCTCGGCCACAACGAGCGCCGGTCGCGCCGTGATAAAATGGGTATTATCAAGATACCATGGTCAAAGACGGGAGTCTACGACGCGACTGTGTTGTAGAAAACTTCGTTTTGGAACGTGTTTTTCTTCACACAGAAACATGATTGCGGGCTCAAATGAAAGCTTCGTCTTCGTACTACTTAGATCTCTGAGAAATTTGCAGGTTTCCGTCTAGTTTTTTTCAGACGGCCCGTTTTTGTCTCGAAAAACAAGGCCTGATTTCGGCCGCTTCCATAGGATCCCATTGTTTAAACTCTAGTCGTCGTGGGAACAGAATGTGAAGCCCCGATGTTAACGATGCTGCATTTGTTAAGTGCGGTACAGCTCCTAGAACGTGCCTCTTTAAGAAGTTTTGGAAGTTGCGCGTCTACGATTTTTTATCGCCGAAAAATAACCCTGTCCCATTGAAAACGTGAGAGCTTCCAGCAATGGCCGCTTGGAGCGCTGATCATCCAGTGTCCCCGAAAGCTGGATATGCTTTGCACGATTGTTTTAGCGTACATACAAAGATCCGTAGCCTAATTATAATCTATTATCCAGGTAAGTGTTCGACAAAGACTGCAGTAACATCGTGTCGTGGTCTTGTTGGTGAAGAAGGCTCCAGTAGTCTTTATATGCGCAAACGTTTTCCCAGAAAATGAAAGGTCACGTACAAGCAATTCACTATGCACTGATGGCGGCGAGAACAGCGTCAGCGGTTGAGTTGTCTGAGCTGTCGTAAGGCGTCTCATCATTTATACATACGGCATCGAAGGTTGTAGCGTTAAGGCTAGTGCTTGCGAAAGTTCTCAAATAAGCTTGAGTATTGGCGTCCTGTGCACTATCTCAAGAGAATGATCTGAGAGAATGGCGAGGCTTCCCGAACATTGCAGCGCGGTCTGTTCCGAGCATTGATACGTTTTGGTAGGTGAAACCCAAATACATCAAAATCAGACAATTAACGCGCGTCGCAATGTCCGCTTTGAAAATGCATCATCCCTAAGCTTAAAATAGAACGTGGAAGTAAAATAAAAAACGCATACACTACGAAAGAACAATAACGAAGCAAGCAAAAACTAGAGGCTTCAGGTTCCTTAACGCGCACAGAAAGGCTTAATCTCTTACTTTAAATCAATGTTACCCGTAAATGTACTGTTCTTACCCATATGCGTAGCGCATCACAACAGTGATAGAGAAGAACACACACACAGCACTAAATTGCAACTCAATGGTTTTATTGCCGTCACACATTCTATTTATACTATAACAGTAGCTCGATAAAAACCGAGAGAACAACATGTAAAGATACAGAACAGAGCCCGCACGTGTCATCACTAAGCACACAACAATCTGCACCCGCCTGCGTCAAAGCGATGACTCCAGATACTTCTTTTCCTTATCCGACAAAGCTACAGAAGGCACACTCACACGTAGGCGCGTGCAGATTGTTTTGTGATTAGGGATGTTATCTGAGTAGAGTGTTGTGTGACTAACTAAAAAAGTTAAAATGCAGCCATATAACATCCAACATTGAAGAACACAACTTTTTGTTGCAGGATTCATTATAAGCAAAAGTGTTGTCAAACCACTAACAATGCAATATGAGAAAACTTAGGATCTGGCACAGCCATTCTGCAATGTGTAAGCGTAGTCTCAATTAGCTCTACTGAATGAAACATTAGAGTGAAGTGAAGTGAAGTGAAACTGTCGAAAAGAGAACGTCACTGAAGCCGAAGATTTGGCAAGGCGAACAGCTTCCGTCAGGGCCCTGACGAAGACAAGCCTCCATGTTGAAACGTTTCATCAACGCTTCATCTTCCGTTAAACATTTCTCTCTTAAGAAAGACAGAGAGAATGAATAGAGGACAGGCAGGGAGGCTACCTAGCCTGCGGTTTGCTACCCTACTCATAGGGAGGTGAATATGGCAGTGAAAAATAATTACACCATCTCCCGCTAAACGGAACCATGTGTAGATGCGAAGCAGCGGGCGCTACCGCTTACACTGGCGGCAGCGTTGCGCAGGAGAGAAACCTGGGGAGGCGCAAAGCATGCAGTGATGGACCGGTGTTTCCTACTGGAACATGCCAATCGCTGCTGATGGGCAGTGAAAGACAGAAGACTCCGATTGGACACAGAGACCCGCAGTCCGCTTTTAGTTAATGCGCACACTGCGAATTTTTATTGTTGAACAACGCACAGGAGAAATCGCACACCGGCACTACCTTGCAGGTCAAGATCCAGTGCCTATATATACGGGGTGGCCAGTGAACGGTTGTGCAGCGCGAGCAGTCGGTTTTTTCAATCAAGAAACTCGCTAGCAGACGCTGCCTGCGTCGGCATTGCGAGGCGAGAGAGGGGGGGGGGGAGCGTAGGAGAGGAGAGAGAGGGGGGACGGGACGCTCATGCGCAGTGGGTGTGTGGACGCCGCGGGCAGGGATGCCTAGAGGAGAGAAAGGGGGAAGCGTAGGAGAGGAGTTGTGTGGAGAGGGTGTGCGCATGCGCAGTAAGGGTGGTCAGGACGCACATCACCACCACCGGATTGAACTCCGCCATAAGCTGCTTGGCATCTATTATAGAGAAAGAGACACATTTGACAACACACACACAGAGGAGCGTAGCAGAGGTGGCCGCTTAATTTTATTGCCTTGAAGTACTGCAGGAGGGCTCGTGTGGTTTTCTGAGCTGATGTATTGTGCAGCCAGACTCCCAACATCTTTTCTTCAGTGAAAGGCCGAGCGTAAAGTCTCTTCAAGGCACACTTGAGAGTCCGGCGATGCTGTTGAAATTAGGGACAGCGGCACGAGAGCTGCCAAGGGTGCTACTTGAGCGCGGTGCAACTTGAGTGGATTGCTAAAGTCAACATGCGGCGAGCTAAAAAGCCAATATGGCCGCACCCGTTCGCGGTCGCTTTCTCGCTGACGGTGCCGCCGGCCCCGCGGCCGCGACGTCGGTTCAATCGTTTTGCGTACTAATTGCTGATGCTGCTCCGTAGATGTACGTACGTAATGTGCGTGTTTGTTTTGATGCGAATCAGCTATGCTCGACCCTACTCCCTGTTAGACGCCGTCCACTCTAGTTACCGCTCCTCCGGCTAGAGGCGCTTTTCAAGGAATGTCTTGAAGAATCCGCTAGAAGGCGCCCCTATTGCGAAAACCAGCGCCGTTCCACCACCCCTAGCGTGATACCAGTACGTTTTTTCGCACTGGATCCCACTGGGAACACTGGTACACGCTGGGATTCACTGGCACTTCGGTGAGCGCACTGGGACAGAGCTGGGTCGCAGTGTTAGGGGCGTTGGCTTGGCCGCTGTGACGCTGGCATTTTCACTGGAGGGCGCTGGTGCACACTGCAGCCTGCACTGTTTCTTCCAGTGCGGCACGTAAGTTTCATTAGTGTATGCGGTGGAATGTTTCGGTATCGTTGAGTATAGAATGTTTGATTCAATGGTTCCAATGGAATGATATCCTAACAGGTCCCAAACATTTTCACAACTTCTAGTTGGCAGAGAAAGGGAACGATAAGAGCAAGAGATTATGTTATATATGCGAAATTTTCATTAATAACACAAACGAGCCAAGGCTGATTATTTTGCTTTTTAGCACGCTTTTTTTCTTATTCACGCACAGTCAATAACGGCGTTTACTCTTGCGGAGCACGTAGCAGCGATGAATGCACGTTTTGTGCATGCCCCGCGCATATACCTGTCTCCCATCAGGGATGGGTTGTTGTAATGATTCCATTTTGCAGTGTTTATAAGTATGGAGGCCTCGGTCCTACCAGAAACAGCTAATCGTTACATCGACGCACAGTTGGCGAGAAGCAATGAGCTCTGGCTTCGCAACCGCACCCAACGGAGGCCAGAGAAAAAGCCGTCGTTCGACATCGCCACACCGGAAACGCATCTCTGGCAATGTTTGCCCTTCCGCTTAGTTCAGCTGCGCATTAGTTAACACTTAGAAAGGTTCCGAAGCTTAAATGCAGAAATTTCAACCATCACAACTCAATTGCGCCAAGATCGGTCCTACCCAGTGGGACTCCCAACGAGCGTTAGGCCTAGTATACCGGGTGTTCAAAGTTAAGCTTTCTCGTTTTATTAAAATTCGGCACTGGGAAGAACATGAAAACCACCTTTACAGATAACATATATATCCTGGGGGGACACAAAGTGAGAAGATAATTATCACTGTCAGGAGCCCAATTAACTCAGATTCATTAATTAACTTTTTAGTGACTGCAGCAAGCAAGCATGTTTATATTGAAAAGTTGAAGGGAGTCGCGTTTATACACAGTTCCATTTGGAAGAATTTTTCTAGCATGTCTGTGCTCCGAGATATCCCGCTGCAAAGTTTAATTGATTACGCATGCAGGGCGCTGTGGATCAGCGCAATGTTCCTCCCCGATGTGACGAACAGTCATTGCTTGATATCGCCAGCCAGTAGCAAAAGAGTAACCGTTATCATCTTTGCCTGTGCCTTCGACCCGTTATCAGATTAAACGACGCAAGCAACTGACACGGCCCACCGGGGAGGAGATTGCGCCGCCGCTGACTGTCTCGCATGCGTAATCAGGTAAACCACAATTAAACTTTGCAGCGGGATATCTCGGAGCACAGACATGCTAGAGGAATTCTTCCAAATGGAACTGTGTATAAATGCGACTGCCTCAAACTTTTCAATACAAACATGCTTTCTTGCTGCAATCACTAAAAAAGTTAATTATTGAATCTGAGTTAATTGGGCACCTGAAAGGCGATAATTATTGTCTCATTGCGTGTCCGCCTGGATGTATAAGTTATCTGCAAAGGTAGTTTTCATGTTCTTCCCAGTGCTGAATTTTAATAAAACGAGAAAGCTTAACTTTGAACACCCGGTAGAATATTCCTGATAGAAGCTCATGTTATCATTATACTTGTTGTTAGAAATGTGATGGATTTATTTACAACGCGAAAACTCGAAACCGTAGAGAAAGGAAACGCTTCACTCCGAAGCGGCCGATTACCTATTTCGCGCCGTTTATTTACTTCCTTTTGTTCCACATCTCCCACGCTCTTCAAGCGCCATCTTACACTTTCTTTAGGTGCAGATGAAGTTTATCGACTGGGACCATGCTTCGAAATAGTTGGCGAAGTTGATGCTTCAGAAAAAAAATCACAGTATATCCACGAATTGAATGATGATGAGTGGGCAAAGCTGCCGGGAATCATTCGGGCAACCATGAATCTCCCCGTACATTGCCCACTCGATCATGCAAAGACGTGACACGTTGTGACGCGAGCCCTCGCCGCCTCTGGAGCGGCTTACCGGCGCTGCCGTGCCGCTGCAGCTTCACGAGCCTGCAAATCTGGATCGGCTCGTCTGCGTCGCCGGCGCCTACTTCTCTCTCGCAAAACTTGAGAGCCGGCGCTGTAGCCGCTTTGCGAGCCCTCCGCTCCACCGCCACCTTCTCCTCTTCGTTGTTCATAGCAGTAGTAGGTAGTAGTAGTATCGAAGCGCACTGAGTGACGACCGTCGAAAGAGAGAGGAAACGCGCCGAGAGCGGAGAGTGGAGCAAGCGCGCCGGAGAGTGGGGCGAGCGCCGCAGAGCCATCTAGTGGGCGTCATGCAAATCAAATGAGAGCACAGCTGCAGCTCTAGCGGGAGCGTCGAGCACTAGCGTGGCTACACCGGGAGGAGGGATGTACTACAAGCCTCGACCTTAAGGACCTTCGCCCCTAAAAGAGAATGTGCTGTGGAACGCGCTTATTGTTAATCGTAATCAGCATCATCGTCATCGTCATGGCGTATAATGGTTACCTTACATGTGCTGTGCCGTGATGACAGCGTCATCGTCATCGCACTAGCGTATCTACGCCGCATTCCGTGCTACACCGAGTGACACCGGGGGGAGTGATGGACAAGCCTCGACTTTAAGGAGCTTCGCCCCTAAAACTAAGACCTTTCGCCGCAGCCAAAACACAGCCGTCCTGTTCATTGTGTTTCTTTATGTCCGCGTTTAGTTAGCGCTATAATTATGAATTCTCACCGAGCGCGCCCAGGCTCGTTAACTGTAGAGCTTCAGCTGTGCAACAAGTCCGGAAGTTTTCAGCGGTCACTTAGGTGACGACGTAAGTCACGTCACTCAAGTGGCTCATAATGACCAAAGTATCTGAATGCCTGTAAACACGTTTTTGGCAAAGTCCCTTCTCTCGAAAAGGTGTGCGCCACCGTGTAAGATCGCCTTTAATGAACGTGACTGCTACATGCTTGGCGCCGTAACGGGCATATAACCGGCGGCACTTCAAGGAAGCACGTCACAAATTTAACTTGCCGATAAGCAGCCTATTTGGAACTTCACTTCAAGAAAATGAAACAAGCAATAATACTGCGGAATTTTTTTTTATGTGGGAAACTGTCTGGTAGTTGCGAAGTGTTTATATAGAAGTAATACCGTCAAGCTATCGCTTTTCATAGACGACGGCGCTTCTCTGGCGTGTGCCGCCGTCAATAAGCGCCCGGCAATGCAGTTCTCGAGATCCGATGTTAGCGCCAGAACACAGCCTTGCGAGTAGGCGCAGCGAAGTCGGGCCTGCCAGTGCATATATGTATCTTTTTCTAGGTGGGGGGGCAGGGGCATTCACGCATTTATACAACACTGCTGGGGTGATTATGGACGCAGCCAGGAAGGGTTCGTTGAAAAGACGCCCAAAAGGGAGATATTTGAGGTGCGTCGATGTGCTCAGCGAGCGTTTCATTTTCTTGGTGTCCCTGGCGGCCGATTCCGTCAAAGCTGAGGCGGCAGATAAAAGGTCCATCGCGCTCTCTAGTCGGTGAGGGGTGCCTATAATGCTGATGTATCTATGAGGCATGTGTAGCGCATAGTCTTCGTAGATACAGACAGGGACTGCCTCGCGGGAAGTCTCCAGTCTGCACGAGATTTTCGTTTTAAGTGCGGAGCACTTTAGGGGGCCGGGTT
This sequence comes from Rhipicephalus appendiculatus, assembly GCA_030522465.1. Classification (NCBI taxonomy): domain Eukaryota; kingdom Metazoa; phylum Arthropoda; class Arachnida; order Ixodida; family Ixodidae; genus Rhipicephalus; species Rhipicephalus appendiculatus. The sequence goes on along the minus strand of JALIZH010020541.1, from coordinate 8,214 downwards.
GTCGTATGCTGCCGTGTGCTGTAGTATGCTGTCGTCGTTGCTTGGCGTAATGCTCCATGTGTAGCATACCGAGCGCGCGCTCGCGCCAAGAAGAATTCTCCTTCCTTTTGTTCTTCGAGTGCGTTGAGGATGATCACTCATCATCATCAGTAAAAAAAAAAGAACTAGTGTGCTTAGCGTAACGCAGGCAAAACCGCGTATACCTAAACTAGAAAAGAGAAAGCAAGAGCGAAATAGAAAGAGAGAGAAAGGGACAAAATAGCAAGAAAAATGGACAGAGCAAGAAAGATAAAGGAATAGATAAAGAGAAAGGAAAAAAATAAATAGAGATAAAGAGAGAAAACAAGACAGAAGAAACTGGACAAGCGGGAAAAAAAAACAAAGAGCGGATGAAAGAAAAAAGAAAACCGAAGATAAACAAAGAAGGCTGCCCAGCTGCACATTTCCTTCAGGCTTGGAACCCCTAGTGCGAAGCAGCCTTTATTTTTTTATTTTTTTTCAGGAATGGGGACCGTTTTTTGGGCAGTGTGCGCGCTGTTTAGGATCATCTGCCAGACAAAGTACGCATGTAGCGCGCATTTCTTACTACAGCTTAGTTGTAAATTTGTTCTGCAGTGCTTTTGCGTACGTAATATCGTTTAGTTATTGTTTGATATTAAACAAATACCGCATTTTCCGGTGTATAAGTCGCACCCTTGTATAAGACACACGCCCTACTTTTTACGATGTTCGCGGGAAAAAAAAGATATATAAGACGCACCTTTGTATAAGACGCACCTATTTTTGACACAGTCATCATGATAAAACACAACGGCGTACGCTGAGTACGTCCATTGCGAAATGCGTAGTCACGAACGGCGTTGAATATCTCTAAGCACGAAATAAAACTTGTAAAGAGCGCTGTCCTGATGCGCAGAAAACCAATATTTATTCCACAGGATTCGAAGCCACACCCTCGGGTTCACTGTCAAATGTTCCACATTCGCGGGGTTGCCGATGTCGGCCTCCGAGTAACAGTTTCACGCGGTGTTGAAAGCACCTTGGAGCACATCGTTAACATTGTCTTTACGGCATTGTAAGGCTTGGCGGGAACACACGAACAACGATCGCGCAGCACCATTGAACACCAACCTACACACGCACACGCATATAAAACGTTGATGGCGACATGCCTCACGCGGAAACTGATGATGACGATAACGAAGTGGTAGTACTTTCGTTTCTGTAACTGGTGGTATTGCGGGCGCTACGACGTTACAATGAAACGTTGTGGTGCCCTTCTTTATTTATTGGCTCAGTTCCGCGGGTTTATTGGTTCGTTTAAGAACAAACAGTTCGAACAATGCAATAGTTTGCGTGACGATGGTGGCTTTTATTGCGGGCCGTAGTCTCGGTGGTCGCCGCAGTGCTTGAACGGCATGTAGCTGACATCTAAGACCACACCCGCTTCATTGGTATAACAAGATTAGATATCTTTCTACGAATGCTCTCGCGTTCAGTTTATTGTGCTCGTGAATGAAATATCAACATAGTGGTCTCGCAGAATCTCAGGACTTTTTGCGTATATAAGACGCACCGTTGTATAAGACGCACCAGCGAAAATATCCGAAAAAAGGTGCGTGTTATACACCGGGAAATACCGTAAATAGTTTTGTCCTAAGGTGCGCTAAAGTATTGCGCTAGTACCTGCAATTTCTTTTGTCTGAACTACAAATTGGTCGTGTTTTCTCTCTTTTTAGGGGCGAAGCTCCTTATGCCGTGGGTCGTGCGTCCCCTGTAGTTTGTAGTAAGTAGTAGCCACCTGCGTAACCAGCAGGATCTATGTGATAACGATGACTCTGCCATCACGGCACACCACATGGAATGTACCCACTATGCGTCATAACGATGACGCTGATGACGATGACGATCGCGATGCCATACAACACATGGCATCGCGATATGGTCTCACATGCATATCGTTTGACCACATGCAACCAACCACCATCACGTTTACCGATGAACCTCCGGAGCTTCGCCCACTCATCATCATTCACTCCGTGCAAAGCTGTGATTTTTTTTTCTTCTGTCTGCTCTCTATGTTTTCTTCTCGGCTTGCACCTTTAGGCAACTTGACCATTTCTGGCGTCGACAGACCTTGAGATAATCGTTATTCAACGTGTCTATGTTCAGTCGTATTGCCACAGACCGCATCAGTTTCTCGTATCAAGCGGTTCTCGCTACCCACCCTTTGGGCAAAATTTTAACCCCCCCGAAAACACCAGCTTTTGCCTTCGCTTCTTTTCCCGCACGCATTATTTAACCATCTTTTCCATTTTGCCCAAGGGAAATATCGCTATAGCACTGCCAGGTTGTTGTGTTGTGTTTACTTTCTCTACCGCCTTCAATTGCCTCTCGCCACGCTTCCAACAGATATATACAGTAGTAGAACTGAGGCGGGCGAGTTGGAACTTATCCATCGTTGGGTAGCGCACAAATTGACAAAAGACAAAAAAGAAGAAGGGGACAGGACAGCGCTTGTCCTGTCCTCTTCTTCTTTTTTGTCTTTTGTCAATTTGTGCGCTAACCAATGATAGATATATACACACGCATTTATTGCTTCTTTAAATAGATCCGTATCCTGTTTTCTAGAGTGCGTGTGTGATAGCACGTATCTCATATTTGTCCAAGTAAGCAGGACACAGTACGCATTTTGCTCGCTATGGTCGTAAAAAATTGAAATAGGTTAGCTTATCTGTATAAATATTCCAATATACGAAGCGGGAAAGCAAGTGACTCGTGTTTTGTAAGCCGTGGTGTGTAGGTGAGGTGAAATAAATTTTATTTGGTCCTGGAGCACCCCGATCAGACACCCCCCCGAAGGGGGGTCCGCCGCAGTTGCTGGCCGCGCCCACGCCGGTACTGGAAAACCATGGCCCTCCGCCCGTTCGCAGGCCTCCTGGACTGCCGAGAGCTGGACTGAGAGCTCGGAGCTTTTAAGGACCCTCTCCCAGTCCTGTTCTGTGCTGAACTTCGCGCTACGTAACGCCGGGCACTGCTAGAGCATGTGAGCGAGTGTGCAATGATCCGCCCCTCAGCTAGGACATCCTGGATTTATGCCTTCAGCAAAGTGACCGAACGTGCTACGGAGACGGGAACGAACCTGCCTGCAGCATCCGGAGAGCCGACGACTGCGGTCTAGTGAGTTTGGAATGCGGGATAGGGTACCTCCGCCTTGACAGTTGATAATGTGAAGTAACTTCGTGAAAAGTGCCAAGTGGATCTCTGAAGCTCTCCGCGAACCCGCCTCCGGACCCGCCCGGACCCGCCCGGACCGCCGCGGCACGTGATTTCTCGCTCACGGTTATGGGCAAGTTCATTGACGGTGGGAACTGTTGGATGAACCCCTGAGCCCATGTGGGCCGGGAACCAGGTAATTGTGTGAAATCCTACTACATCCCTTGACCTGAGAATAGCAGCAGCCTCCCTGGAGACCATCCCCGAGGCAAAGGCCCGGACTGCAGCCCTGGAGTCAGTAAATATCTCAGGACGCGAAGGGTCCTTCATCGCTAGAGCTGTCGCTACCTGCTCTGCTACGGAGGCAGACACCTTCTTAACTGAAGCAGAGTTGAGTGCGCGACCGCGATGATCAACCACCACGGCCGCAAAGCTGTCGGAACGGCCATACTGCGCCGCATCGACAAAAGCCACCTTTTCCGCGGATTTAGCAACGAAATCAAGCAGAGACTTTGCCCGTGCCTTTCGCCGTCCAACATTGTACTGCGGATGAACGTTACGTGGGAAGGGTGCCACCTCGTATGTACCCTTCATTGCTTGTGATAAAAAGATATTCCGTTCCGCACTGGCTGTATGATGGCATCCCAACGACTCTAGGAGACGCTGCCCAGCCTTTGTGGAGGAGAGCCGCGCGACCTGAACTAGTGTCTCTGCCTCAATAACCTCCGAGAGAGTGTTGTGCATGCCTAGGCTCATAAGTCTGTCCGTGCTGGTGCTCATGGGGAGTCCTAGCACCCTTTTGATACTTTTTCGCATTAAAGTGTCGAGTTTAGCCTCCTCACATTTAGACTAATTTAGCGATGATGCCACGTAATTAATGTGGATCATGAGGAACGCGTGGTAGAGCCGAATGAGATTGCTTTACTTCAGCCCTCCCCTGCGGTTTGAGACCCTTAATATTAGCCTAAGCATGCTTTCCGTCTTGGAGGTGATGCGGACCAAAACCTGCGAGTTTCTCCCATTAGATTCAAAACTTCAAAATATCATCGTGTAAAAAGTGCTTTCGGTTTTAATATTAGTCGCCATATAGACCAAGACATGAAGAATTATGCGAATTTCGCAAGAAATATTAAGGCTCCTATAGGTGATACCGAGTAAAAAATATCGTGCCTCCTTTTTGTGATAGTTATACGCGTTCCACCGAACATTGTGTGTTGAAGGTTGTTCTCAATCAGGTTTTGTGGAATGCTTGCTTGTTTAATTTTATGATAGACATATCTGAGACCTGTAGCACTCGTGCTGGTCCTGATAATACAGCGGAGCTGTAAATGGCACAACTACTTGGCTTTGCGGCGTATGTCCGTATCCGTCTGTGAACAAGAAAAGAACCGATGTGAGCTTCTGCGAGTGAGCAGAAATTGGCAGGGTCACGATGTCCCAGACCACCAAGATATGAGACGTCATCATAACGTCCCTATATACCGTCGCTGGTGACGTCATGACTTGACATCCTAGATCGGTTTAAGGTGGGCTTAACTCACAGACAACACACCGCCACGTGAGGTGCAGAAGGGCTCAGTGGAGCGGCACACGTTTGATGCATGTTTCGCCGCGTCGGTCGCGTCTAGGCGCTGCGTGGGCGCGGACGTGCGTGGCAAGCATGGGTAGACCGGACATTGCGGGAACGCCCAAATTTGATCGCCAGAAGAGTTCCGGTCTGACAGAACACAGAGGCCGCGATTCCAGCGCGCCGGGCACGACCAGTTTCAACGTTCTCATTAGGATTCTATGACGAATATCTCAAATTGCGCGCGACTGTGTATGCCAAACGTGTATGCCATGAATTGCCTCTCCCTAAAACTTTCTATGGTAAGCAACTACCAACTAGGAAGGTAGGAAGGAACTAGCTAACTTTATTGTGAGTCCAGAGAGTTGGTAGGGTGAACCAAAGGTCCAGCCTATGGTGACGGCCAAGATTATTTGGGTCCTGGTGGCTTTCACGGTCAGCTGTACCACCAAGAGTTGATCCTTTAGGGCAGGGCTGAGCAGCGCGGTCTCCCATCGCGCAAGAACGCTGTTGCCAGATGCCATGTTCTAGTTATTGTCACCAATTTCTCTGCATTCCCATGATATATGCTCAAGAGTAGCTCTGAAATTCACATTTCTTGCATTTTTGTCCCGTGACATGCATCCAAATATATGTTGTGCAAGAGCTTAGATACGTCCCAGTTTGTAAACGCCGCACTTCGATAGAATTTTCTGACAGTTTTCGGTGAGGAGGCAGGAATATGCCCCCCTGCAGTCTAATATTCAATAATTAAAAATGAAGCACTATATATTGGTAATTAGTTGTTTTCAATGTGATTGTAGATGCGGCAAGGTATTTCCGCCTCTAGCAGAATTCGCGTGCGAGAAAGAGGAGCCCGACTGTAACAATATTTCTTTAGAAAATTCGGATGTAAAAAAAAAACACAGCATATCCACGGAGTGAATGATGATGAGTGGGCGAAGCTCCGGAGGTTCATCGGTAAACCGTGAATCTTCCGTAAAATTCGCCCAGTACATCATAAAAGACGTGACAAACACTGTGTGTATATATACAAGAAATTTATATTTTATTCGTGAGCCGTGATTTTCCGTTTTGTTTTCGTTTCTTCGTTGGCGGTAGAGCATCGGACGCGTTATTCGAAGGTGGCAGGTTCGGTCCCTGCTCGCGGCAAGTTATCTTTTCTTCCACTTTTCTGTCTTAACATTTATTTTACATTTACAACAAATGACATCCCCCCACACTTTCCTTGGTATTATTGTCTGTCTGTTCTCATTAATATTCATATCTCGAAGTATGTTTAACAAGAATAGAAGCTAACGCTAATTGGTAGGTGTCCACCTATGGTTGATGCAGCGTACACGGGACTAGGACGAATGACAAAGAGCGTGAAATAGTCATGGTTCAACCGCGTTCAATCAGGGCTAATTTGTTTGTTGTCGTCACGAATTTAAATTTTGGTTTATCTCCGTAATCTAACCATTTTAATTAGGTGGAGGAAGGCTGAACAAGAGTGGTCCCATAATGACGTAATGCGATTTTTAGACATTTCCTTTACGTTATAGAAGAAACATATGTGCCTGTCACTGTTCATTTCAAATCTTCCAAATCATTGATGAACGTCTCGCCGAACCATCATACTGCGGTACAAAATGAAATCGCCATGTCATGCCTTATGTCTTCTCTCAGTAAAGCATGTGTGCACAAAATGACAGTGCGCCTTAATACGTATGTTACGCCTCTGTTATATGTTGGTTAGCCTCGCGAGGCAGTAGCCTCTGTCGCTTCGAGTTAAAAAAAGTCCATAGTCATAAATCTGAGCATGAATTCAAAGAGCAATAGTAACAAACCTGTCGTAGGTGTTCCTTACATCTCTTGCTTCTCACAAGCTAAAATATGTAGCCAATAGGTAATTCGTAGGACTGCCAATAGGACTGCCAATAAGCTACGTAGAATATTCGCCGTTGTGCAGAGATAGAATGACCCCGTGCTAAACAAAAGGCAGACTGACATTTGCTTCGCTAAACACATTTTCAACTTGCAGATTGTCGTACACGTGTCCTATATTGTTTCCCCTTAGCTTAAGCCTCCTCTGCGTAGGGCAGACGGTCTCAGATTAAAAGAACATAAAAAGTCCTTAGCCTCTACTATGTCTTCAGTGCAAATTATATCTTTACTATGTCTTCAGTGCAAATTAACACCAAAATTATATGAAAACGAAGTTTTATACAGGCACAGGAATCAAGAAACGCGTCTAATGGTTCGGGCTTCGCATGTCGGCAGTACACCGGAGAATGCCTGCAGCATGCGCTTCTACTATAGTGAGAGAGCATGCTGCGGGCACGTGGCAGCCGCCGATTAACCTGCGCAAAAAAGAAATCAAATACCTGAACAGTCATATCTCAAGTAGACCCCCCAAATCTACCGGAGTGCCAGGCGGCGCTCCGTGCCTGCGCATGCGTAGACCATTTTCTATTATACTATATTTTCCACCGCTGTGCGCCTTTTAAGTTGATAATCGCTGTTAGTGTTGTGTTGACCGCGTTTGCGTGCCTCCCTTCTTTATTAAGATACTACGTAAGAATTGCGGTTAAATATGACTGGCGGTTCAGTGTACGCTTATGATGATACCATGACAGAATGAAATTGCGAAAACCACATCGTAAGCTTATTTGAAAGCGCTAAAAATACTCATTAAAAGAGATGCTAAGGCAGCACGAAGTAGCGAATGTAGCCCGAAATGGAGCATAACATCTTGACTTTATCTCGTTCACTAACGTTACACCTTATGCCAGATGCACTCGAAAAGGCGGTCTTTATTATCTTCATGTTAAAACACATGTTTCAGTGATTTCCTTATGCTGGTCCTCGCAGTTCATCCCTGGAACTTTCCAAATGTTGTGGTATTTGCTGCAAGAATGATTCAACATGCTTCGGCATTCCTTTGACATTTCTTTTTGAAGGTCAGTTACAAGAATCATGCATCCACTTCCTGTAAAAAAATATATTTGAATATGTTGACTGATGCCGCGGATGTTCACCCATATAAAACTGCACAATGTATTGATGAATTCTCAAAGGCAGCACCATAAAATTAAAAAGAATTCACCTGATATTTTGAGGGACGTATACCAAGGAAAAAATATGCGTGAACGCGCAAATAAGATTAGGCATATGTCTTAAAGGCTCAGGTAGTGCTAAATCGATATGATTCGCTGTTTTCTGAGACCGTCTGGGTCATCTTTTAATAAACAAAATTCGGCAGATCCCACGTACCGTGGGAATCGATGTTATGCGAAGCATGCGAGGGAGAAGGTGACTGTTGTGTTAACGTTTCACGCGATAAACCACGCGATAGATAAACCACGCGAGAAAATAAAAGAAGATGAGTGAACCTAGAACGCCTGATGGCACGATGATCTGGAGGGAAGGAGAATCGCGGGAAGAGCGCG
>JALIZH010020540.1:0-53702 GCA_030522465.1 Rhipicephalus appendiculatus | reverse complement strand
CATTACAAAATTCTCCGGCATAATTAATCAGAAGCATCAGCAGAAGCAACAGCATCAACTTGAAGTGTGCAGCAGCGCAGGTGTGCGTGTTGCCTTACGGACGCGTAGTGGATACTTTGCCAATTTGCATAAGGAGAATGGAGATGTGGGAACTTCACAACAGTCCTTGCGGCAGGCATTCTAGCAGAGTTTGAAAAGGCCAGTGTTACGTGCACAGACGTTCGTTGCCTTGTGGCAGGATTGAGGTGTCCACCGAAAGCCCGCAGCCAGAGTAGCTGTTGAGAGAGCATTGGGCTAAATTAGGCCTATCGCGTTCTACGCTAGAAGGCGATGCTCAATCATCCTCTAAGTTAATATTAACAGCTAAAGGTGGCCGTAAAATGACCGTGGTCGCCAGGAAATTATAATCATCATGAACGGGTATGTGCCACAGAAAATAGGCAAATCCCACTACTCACCGCTGGTCCCACTGTAAACGAAGAAGGCAACACTTAGCCTATGACTTCTATCATCATCATGAATGGGTATGTGCCACAGAAATTGGGGGAAATCCCACTACTCACCTCTGGTCCACTGTAAACAAAGAAGGCAACAGTTAGCCTATGACTTCTATCATCATCATGAATGAGTATGTGCCACGAAATTGGGCAAATCCACACTACTCACCTCTGGTCCACTGTAAACGAAGAAGGCAACAGTTAGCCTATGACTTCTATCATCATCATGCAGAATGGGTATGTGCCACAGAAATTGGGCGCAAATCCCATTACTCACCGCTGGTCCACTGTAAACGAAGAAGGCAACAGTTAGCCTATGACTTCTATCATCATCATGAATGGGTATGTGCCACAGAAATTGGGCAAATCCCACTACTCACCGCTGGTCCACTGTAAACGAAGAAGGCAACAGTTAGCCTATGACTTCTATCATCATCATGAATGGGTATGTGCCACAGAAATTGGGCAAATCCCACTACTCACCTCTGGTCCACTGTAAACGAAGAAGGCAACAGTTAGCCTATGACTTCTATCATCATCATGAATGGGTATGTGCCACAGAAATTGGGCAAATCCCATTACTCACCGCTGGTCCACTGTAAACGAAGAAGGCAACAGTTAGCCTATGACTTCTATCATCATCATGAATGGGTATGAGCCAGAAATTGGGCAAATCCCACTACTCACCTCTCTGGTCCACTGTAAACGACAAATGCAACAGTTAGCCTATGACTTCTATCATCATCATGAATGGGTATGTGCCACAGAAATTGGGCAAATCCCACTACTCAACTCTGGTCCACTGTAAACGAAGAAGGCAACAGTTAGCCCTATGACTTCTATCATCATCATGAATGGGTATGTGCCACAGAAATTGGGCAAATCCCACTACTCACCTCTGGTCCACTGTAAACGAAGAAGGCAACAGTTAGCCTACGTGACTTCTATCATCATCATGAATGGGTATGTGCCACAGAAATTGGGCAAGTCCCACTACTCACCTCTGGTCCACTGTAAACGACAAAGGCAACAGTTAGCTCATGACATGTATCATCATCATGAACGGGTATGTGCCACAGAAATTGGGCAAATATATGACTTGTATCATCATCATGAACGGGTATGTGCCACAGAAGTTGGACAAATGCCACTGCTCATCACTGGGTCTACCAGCCAAACGAACAAGCCAACAGTTAGCCTATGGCATGGCGGCGAAGCGATGGCGGCTAGCCGAAGGTTCTGAGTACGTACAACGAGAGAATACAAGGAAATCGGAAAGGCAAACGGCGGCTGCCACAAGACCTGGAAGCGATGGAAGCTCTACGACGACATGCCTGGAGCTTGAACGAGCTTCTCTAGAGCTTGGACATCCGTGTGGTGCCCTTGTTTGTGGTTTCATTCGATCCTCTCTGTGCTGAGACTCAATCTAGAAACAACCTAGCTTACCTATAGGTTAGCTAGCTATAGCTGAAGTCTAGCAATAACCTTGACGCAACCTGACTACACTTGATAATCGTGCGGTTTCGCGTTTCAAGCCTATGGCTCTTTTTGTCAGCACTTGACCCTTGTGCCAATGAAAACCACGTCGCTTTACAGCGAAAGCTGTGGTGCGATTGCAACAGCCGATTTTGCTGGCGTAGTTGTCCGTCGCCGCCAGTGTTCGTAACAACTGTCGCGCACAGTGACAGAGAGAGGGGAAAAAGCCAGGGGTTTGAGCAAAAGTTGAACCCAGGCACACTGTGTGGCAGTAAAGTATTCTAGCACAGGGCCACACCGGGGGGCTTGAAACTCCTTCGCAAAACGACCTTATGCAGGCGTCATGTCGGACAAGCAATCACATTTAACAGATTGAAACGAGAGCAGACATACAAAAAATTAGGTGCATCTTCCCAAAGGGAACCCTGATGGGATGCGAAGCAGCAGCGTTGCGCACGGGTGGCGTCACGGGTCGATCGCCGCTAACGCGGCAGGTGTTGCGGGGCGAACGGACGAGGCGGTGCAGCTGGTGGGCGCTGCGGCGAGCGCGTGGCAGGCGAGGGAGAGAGTGTCGTCAGCGCGCACTGCGAGCGGAGCGTGACGTCAACGTGCAGCTGCGGCGTGACCTACTTGGCACCGCTCCAACACCTGTGGCGAGGGGAGCGCGTTGCGGCGCGTTCGTACGGACTTACGGAGGGACAGCGTTACACAGGCTAGTCAAATAGCTGCTTCGCATCTAATAATGCCAAGGAAAGTATAGGGGATGGTATTTGTGCTTAATGTGGTATAAATGTGATGAAATTAAGGTGGATCGAAGGACAATTTGCCGCCGGCAGGGATCGAACCTGCAACCTGTGATTGCCGCCGGCAGGTTCAGTCCCTTGCCGGCGGTAAGTTATCTTTTTCGTCGTCTTCACATTTATACCAAAATTAGTACAAATAGCATCCCCCTCTTCTTTCCTTGGGATTATTTGTCTGTTAATTCTCGTTAATACTGTGTCTAACGAGGAAAAATAAACTATTCAAATTCTCTTTCTTCCCTTCACGTTAACAGGTGTAACATAGCATGACATAAAAGTAAAATAACGCCAGGCGTCACACAATGCAAATTGAGTAAGAAGTGAGTGGTCTAAAGGGACACTAATGTGAAACACTTAATCAGTTTAGATTGATTAATCATAAATTGAGTATTCTAGTGTCATTTACTTCATTGTAAGCTCAATAATAGAAGAGAATATCAAGGTCAATATTTCATTTTAAAATTTCGTGCCAGAAACTCCCCACCTGGCGTCATGGATTTCAATATGTTTTATTTATATTTCGGCCACACTGGCTCAATGAAACTTTCTGCACATTTTCTGAAACTTGGTACGCATCTCTAATTCACTCAGAGGACAATGTACATCATCCTTCAGAAGAACTTGTGTTTGGCCTAGTTGGTGCATACTGATCGACAGGGGCGTAGCCAGAAATTTTTTTCGGGGGGGGGGGGGGCACCTCCTTGATTTTGGGGGGTGGCACCTCCTTGAAATGGTCACTTTTCGCTGTGTACGCCACGAAAGCCGAAAAAAAAATATTTCGGGGGGGACACGTGCTCGGTGTGCCACCCCCCTGGCTACGCCACTGCTGATCGACATCTTGACCGCACAAAGAAGAAGAGGACGGAGGGAGGTACAACGACACGGCCATGTCGTCGTACCTCCCTCCGTCCTCGTCTTTTTTGTGCGGTCAAGATGCCGATCAATGTATGTACATCATATTTGCCGATTATGAACCACGTAGGCTGTAGTAGACACCGTCCAAATCTATGACGTTATGGTGACTGGTTCGGGAACTTCAATGCGGCATCGGCACCCCAATTTTATTTTTTTCCGCGAGTAGACGCTTTCCAAGCGTCTTCTCGCGGAAATCGTGGTGGTTTGTGTATTGTGGAAGAGTAATTTACCACTAGGAGAAAATTGTTTTTCTCTTTAGTTTGCCTTTAAAGCTTTGCGCCCATTACAAAGGGCTCACCCATAAATCATCATCGCTATGAGCCACAGCATCCACACAGTGCACATACTGCCTCACAAACGCATAACGAGTACCTCCGCAGAATGATGAATAATGACGTAATGGGTACTTCCATACTTCGCTAATTTATTATACCCTATATTGTGTAGTGAGAACCTTGCTAAAATTGCGCCGCGAGAGTTGGCAACGGTCTCTCTGTAGGCCGCTCCTACAGCTTTCGCTGGGGCACCTGCGTGTTCCCCTGCAGGCCCGTCGTTTTTTTTTTTTTTTTGTTTTCTCTTTTTTTCTTCTGTGGGGTAGGTAGTGGGGGGTGGATTTGGTAGGTGGGCGGGTGGGGAATAGATACGAATTTTTGTGACCTAAAACTCACTTGCCAATGTTGACCATCTCCCAGATATGTCTCTGTAGGCCCTTGTGCCTTTGTGATCAAGTGGTGAGCAGTTGAAAGCATTGCTTGTGTTGATGAGATTCGTTACATGATGGCGCCACGAACACGGTGTCTTTAATGGTCGCATGTTCTTTGATGACTTCGTGCGTTCTACTGACCTTTACTTGCTTTGAGGAGGCATTTGCCGGCCGTCACTGCTCTAAAGATCAGAATTTGCGTCGCATTGCTCTGTGCAGCACTATCAAATAAAATAAACTAATTTTACGACGAGAATAAGTTTAATCGCAACCGAGCGCTGAACAGACTGATTTCCTTAGAACTTGCAGAGATTTTCGCAACTGCTAGTACCGACAAGAGTATAAATGCGGGCTTGTTTGTAGTGCATGATTTATGTACGGATTGCAGCATTACAAATACACACAAACAGAAGAACCTGTACTCACATGTGCAGCCTTCGTAGCGCTACAACATGCATGAGGGCGACAGTTATAAATTGACTACATATAATTGTTTTCGATGGTTCCTTTCGGAATTCCAACGTGCGTCGCAAACGATGTGCTTTCTTTGTTGATCGCCTGGGATGCCTGTTGAAAGCTGCATGTGGGACATGTGGTGGGCTTGCAGCGCTTTTGCGTAAAATATATCACTGTATCTGAGACACCGTGACATAGTAATAAAGCTCGTGAGATGTAGGCAGTACCCTGAGGCTTGAGTATTACTGATAATGGTTTGTGTTATGGTATTCCAGCTGAGAAATAAAGCATTGTCATTTTTTGGAGATTGGTCGCATGAACTGTGCACAGGCTGCAATGCAAGAACTGCAATATATATCTCAACTTACAATTTCAAAATATGAGAGTTGTTATATTTGCAATTGAAAGTTTAGATATACATGGCACTTTGTAGAACAGAAAGAATATTCGTTTACTGTTGAGGCGATAGGCCGCCTTGCAACTTTACTCGACCGTGGCTACTTTCTGGCTACTTTGAACTTCTATTTTGGTGCATTTACTGCCCAGTTCAGCGTATTATTTCAAAATAAAACAGGAAACTAGTTTAAAGAACAACCTGCGTTTGCAAGCTTTTCTGTAGTGATGGCCTCTGCGCGCACATGTCCTGCCCCCGCCAGCGGGCTAATGCACATCGAGGCACCCAACGAGCGTCCCTTCGTCCGAAAAGACTGAGGGACGCGCGCTTGTAAGGAAACGCATAGCATATAGCATACAGCGCTCTGCTGAAGCCAGATTCTAATGCTGAAACACAGCGCGCCAAGAGGTATCCGCAGTAAAATGAAGCTGAACTGTTAACCTTCGACCAGATTTCTCTACTTGAAGCTGGACTGGTATTATTGTAACTTTGCATCAATTTTGGTATACGGCATCAAGAAGAAACAGCTTCAACGTTTAATGTTTCCATTGAGGGGTTGGCACAAAATTACTTTTGGAAGTACTCTATCTGTTGTAGGCAAACTGTATGCAGGTGCACTGAAAGTATAATATTTATTAATTTATTTGCGACCTACCTGCGGCTGGGAGACTAAGCAAGAGGATTGTGCTCGTTATACTTCGTTTTTGGTTATTTAAAAAATCATATTATTTACCATTGAATACTAACAACTCTATACATTTTATCACTTCTTTCTATTTGACTACGAATTTGGCGCTGAAACTAAGCAATATGGCTACTTTTGCTACGTTTAGCGTGAGTTTTGCCTGCTTTTTCAAATCTACCCAACGGCAACCCTGTACAAGACACAATCTCACACTGTCACGACTACTGCGAAGTGCAGGTCTGCTTCGTCGAACGACTTAATGAAACGGTGATAAATGCTTCATGAATCCTAGCAACTTCTATGCTGACGTTCGCACTTGTTTCTTTAAATAGGGTATATAGCACCATTCATTGTTTATCACGCTGCCCTAGAAGGCGAGGTACGCCGCTTACTCGGGCGTTGAAGAAGGTTGGGAGTTTGGTCTATGCAGCTTGGGAGTTTGGTCTTTTTCGTTGCTTTATGCACTTTCGTTTGGATATAGTAGTTTATTTGGACCAGTACGAAATGCGTTATGGCACTGTATTGTGTGGCATGACACTACTAACGTACTAACTATAGCTAGTACGTTATTTTAAGCTCACTATCATTGCATGCACATTCTGCGTTGGGCCCTTAAATAAGAAAGGAAACTTGCATCAGTTCTTTCCTCTGCTTCTGAGTGCGTGTTGTTTCCTATTTTATTGAGTTTATGCTGATTTTATGTAGAAGGGATATATAGTTGACGTTTTGAAGGTTAGTTGACGATAATGGAAGGTGAGACGGGCTACCATATTTCTTTACTGTTTGCGCCTGTCAAATCATCAGCACCGCTCAAAAAGATCCGCGGAATTGCAGACGTCACTGCAGTAAAAAAAATACCACGCTATAGAGACCTGTTTTCTTGGGTGATCAGAACTTTTAAATTCATTTACTTACCAATGGTTAAGAAAATATTGAGAACAAGTATTTGCTTATTCTGTCTTCTTGAATATGCTAAACAAGGTTGTGTGCGATTATGCTTCACATTATTCCTTCTGCAACGCGTGTAGTATATTGAGTGGATGTACCGCCCGTGTTGCACATGACTTCACTGTAAAAGAAATAGCCAAAAAATGGTGGCACCAAAAGAGAGGCAGGTAGTGGGTGCTATTCTTGCAAAGACAGACAGACAGACAGACAGACAGACAGACAAGCAACTTTATTTGGGGTCCTGAGAGGCTAGGCAGTGGGCCTACTAGGTAGGCCTACCCAGCCGTCGGCTAGCCCCATGTCGGAACAGAGAGGCCGTGCCTTCCTGCTCGTTCACGGGCCCTCTGGACAGCCATAGGCTATACGTTGTGCTCGGTAAAAACAAGGAACATATAATGGTATAATTGCTAGGAAATATATACTGTAAGGCATGAGAATTTGATTATAAAAGGGAATTCCTTATATGTCTCAGGAGTCGAAAAATCCGGCCTATACTCCATCTCAGAACTACCTTGCAGCACTACAGAAGCTACGAGGAATACACAGGCAGTGTCCTTGCGCGGCACATAATATAGTTCCGGGCTTAACTCTCATTATGAACGAGGTGCAAGGGCTTTAGCTGTGCTTCTCGCATGACGCGTTACAGCGACACGTGGCCCGTTAGGCCCATCATACATGCACTTCGAAATTTCTGAAATAATGCAGAGATTACCGGCTGGTAACCGTAATAACCACCCTAACCGCGATGAAGTACAGGAACATGGCAGCCCCCATACACCCCAGACCACCCGCTTCCGTCCGAATTCGTGCTTTTTACTTGCTCTCTGCCCGGACAGCAAGAAATAAGTGGCGTAATCTGTCATCGCTTAGTCAAATTTAACGCTGAGAGCAAGTAATCAGGCATCTTCTTTCGTTATTATTTAAATAGCTTGTTTGTTTTGATGCTGCTAGGACTACCGGGGCGATGCCAAGCCTTAAAAGTGGTTTGATGTTAACTGAGCAAATGTCGCCACAACATTAGCGTTGGTGATGCGTTGACGATGAAAAACACGCTGAATGTCTGCATTGTTTTCTGTGCCAATAATTTGCTGTTCCACTCAAGAATGGTACGCGATTGCTGCTGAAAGTGCGTCGACCGTGCTATCAAAAAAGAACTAGGTGAAAACGCCACTATGATGGCTGTTATAAAAAGAACCGCGTTCCTCCCAAACGCCAGCGAATACGCCCTGCACAAGTGGGTTTCTGAACATAAAGAAACAGCGAGGTGGCGTTCCCGAAGAGGTTTTTGGCGTTTTGCATTAACTGCAGGGAGAAAGTATCGACAAGGTAGGCGAGCCGACGCCAAAGAGACGACGTGCAGACGATGCGACGCGGATGAACACGTCTTGAGGGGGGTTTCGCTTTTCCTATTGGCTAACAAGCCCTGCAGCTTCCACAATGCTGCAAGGTACTTCTGAGATAGTTTCGTCCACGCCAGAGGTTCTCAAGCATATTGGTACCACGGAACCCCTCTTAAACCTCATTTATTGCCAAGGAACCCTCCCCCTCCTCTCCCCCCCCCCCCCCCCCGCTTTCATGCGAGCATTTTTTCATTCGGTTCACGTTACATACACGTGATATAAATTAAAACGCAGGGATACATAATAAATTCATTCACGGACATGCAACTAAACTCACTTTCCTTGCAACAACAAACCGATGCGAGGCTCAGTAACAATCATGACCCACCGCATGTCGGCTGCTGGTTCCGCCCTCCTGTGCTTATTTTTCAGGCAGCCTAGTGCCAAGAATGCCACCTCACAAGCATATGTTGTTGCAAATGGCTGCAGCATGTCAACTGCCTTATCTTCGGCACCTGTGTTCAAACAGGAAGAATGCGGACGGGGGGTAATATAAAGCCTCCGAGGTTCAATTGCGGTAGCTTAACCACGCGGCCCGTTTTCGGAGTCTGGCTGGATACAAGCCTCTGGCGGGGTTAATAATAATATCTAGGGTTTAACGTCCCAAAACCACGATATGATTATGAGAGACGCCGTAGTGGAGGGCTCCGGAAATTTCGACCATCTGGTGTTCTTTAACGTGCACTGACATCGCACAGTACACGGGCCTCTACCGTTTCGCCTCCATCGAAACGCGACCGCCGCGGCCGGGATCGAACCCGCGACCTTCGGGTCAGCAGCCGAGCACCCTAACCGCTATACCACCGCGGCGGACCTCTGGCGGGGTTTATTGCGCAGCTCGCGCGTTTCCGTTATGCCCTGAGATGTGCTTATTGACACTCGGGCGTGAGTAACGGAGGTTCCTTAAATAGATTGTACTCGGGTTCGTCACCTGAGTGACTTGGTTAGTGCGGAACCAGGGGAAAATTTATCAGTGGCTCACGGAACCTGCAGAACCCCTAGGTTCCGCGGAACCCACTTTGAGAAACCCTGGTCTACGCGAATGGACCAAAATAATATACTAAGCTTTGTGGAGCAAGGCGCATAGGCTGCGCGCTCACCTTGTTTTTGAGATAAAGCAGCTGAGGCGATATAGCAGAAGCGTCAGGAAAAAAAAATAAAAGACAGTTGCTTTTAAAAAATAGAATAATTTGCAAAGCTGCATACCATGTGTTTTAAAAGGTTCTTTCTACCTTCGTGCTGACGTGCTATCATTCGGGCAGAGCAAGTCGTCATGTCAACAATTAGTCTCTGGAAGATGGCAACGAATGCATGCACATTAATAGATTTAATAGCTTTCGCCTTAAGTCGTCGCAGCATTACTCAACAGACCCCCGACATTTTTTTTTCTGTGTGTAAAAGCATCGGTTTACACGTGCTATATTTGTTATTTGTTCAATGAGCGTATGCACTAGTATATCAAGAGAATTTTATTTGTCAAGCTCTTGAACAATGGCATCGATAACGGAGACGAATGGTACTCCCAGAATTCCCAGAATGCACGGCGTGGGAGGCTCTGTCTTTTGCAATCGTATTTTATATGTTGTTTTTTCAGACCTGTCTTGCGCGTGGTGTGGCTTGAACTCCGGTTCAGAAGTCATACGACTCACAACTAAGCGCATTGTCTCGAAAGATGAGAGAGCGATATTCCCAGCTGTTAGCGACGAAAAACGAAAAATGACAGCGTACTTCCCAGCTTTCGTTCTTCGATGGCCGGTATTTTCTTTCCAGGAATTTAAAGATCAGCCTGCATCGGGCGCGTGGTCTTTACACTCTGGAGATTTGTAATTCGCACCATTTGATTCTGACGTTAATAATTTAGCCAATAGGGGAGTCATAAAAGAGAAACCGACGAATATCGGCAGTGTCTCAAACTAAGCAACTTTCGTTAAAGTTTATCTCCGCACAGTCGGGCTATTGTGTGGGATTGCTGCAACACGTCGGTCTAGTCTGACATTTCTTGAAAACGGACCTCACTGAAGGGTCGGTACTATATATTGGTCAAAATCGTATGCGCAGATGAGGTCAGGCTATGGACATCGTCGACATTTGCTCAGAAAGGGCAGCATGCCTTAAGCGGGGAGATTGAGGCCAATGTCCAGCTGTGATAAAAATGTGATGAAAATGGCGTCTTTATTGCCTTGTATGACCCTGCAGTTTCTCAGACCATCCTAGGCACCTTTGGAAGGACTGTGCCAGTGACGTGAATGACCCTTTCAATTTATATCAGTGGGTCTTCTGCCGCTTTCGCCTTTAAATGTGTTTGCACGATCTTCATTTCAGATATGGAACAGCTGGTCCGAAACACTTTAAAAAATGTCAGTAATTCTGGATATGTATTGCATTGAAACGAGCGGATAAGCTACAGAACCTACTTTTTATTACATTGAAATAGCGTGATTATCCAAGTCATGGCTGGTGTGAAGCTTGAAGCAATGGTAGAAGATTCTTTCTCTCATTTTATCTCTCTAGCAAGACGGCATCCCTGGTGGGGATCACTTGTTGTTAAAACCCCGTATTCCAGACGGGAGGAAGTGATCGAATTACAGCCCTCTAAATAAATAAATCTCCTGAAGCAAAGTATGGGAGCGGGCTAGTTGGTATTCCATATTGATACACTTAAGCGCGAGAAAAAACACTAGACAGTAATCGACGAGGACAAGCGCTACTTCTAACTCAGCTTTATTGCTGAAACACATAAATATATACACCCGAACACACGTGATCGCAGTTAAATCTGTTAAAATCGGAGGCAAAAAAAAAAAACCGAGAAACGCCTCAAACTAAGGAGAAAAGCCACGTGCCGGAGAATGTAAGTAATCTAGTTCTTTTTTTGTTAGTGCGATTGATGGCTTGCTGACGCAGCTTCCACTGGCTATCTCCGCAGCTTCAATGATGATTCTTGTGCTATCGTTAGCGTGAGTGGCCAGCACTGTTGCCTTGTCGAATAATGGGACGCATTTGCACTGAGAGCAGTGAGCCGCCAGAAAGCCATCATTGCCTTTCTTTACTGCTTGATTATGTTCTAGCAGCCGCACATTCAGGCATCGGCCTGTTTGCCCGACGTAACATTGACCACAAGACAATGGAATGCGGTAGACTACGCCCCTAGCACACTCAACAAATGCTTTCCGGTGCTTAATTTTACAACAGTTCGAGGGGCGTTCCACCGGACTAGTTCTGGAACAAAGCTGAGACAATTTATTGGGGGCCGAAAAAACCACTGAAACACCGGCTCTTTGGCCAATCTTTTTGAGATTGTGTGAAGTGCCGTGCAGATAGGGAATCACAGCCACCTTCTTACATGAAATTGCCTGAGAATCAGTGCTCATGGCATCAGCCCGCGAACCCTTGCGCAGGTTCTCTGAAACCGATATGAGCAGGTGGCGAGGGTAACCAGCTGCCTTCAAACGAGCTATCTATCTGCTGAAGCTTTCTTGTATTGAATGGTGACAAGACTTATTCAATGCCTTATGCAAACATGCACGAATAATGCCACGCTTGACCAGCTTACTGTGGGCGGAGCCAAAAGGCAAGAATGGTTTTTTCGCGCGAGGCTCATACATCCAGCATAAATGTTCACTTGAAATGGAAAGCCTCAGGAACCTTAGGAATCCATTCTCCGGAATCTCATGTGTCAAAATAACCGGCTGTAAGCAAATTTTGAACAGTTCCAAGGCCTGCTGAAGGGAATATTCGAAGGCGGAATCATCGCAATGAAACAAAATTAGATAATCGTCCACGAAACGAAAGCCACGTGGCTTTTTCTCCTTAGTTTGAGGCGTTTCTCGGCTTTTGTTTTTTTTTTGCCTCCGATTTCAACAGATTTAAGTGCGATCACGTGTGTTCGGGTGTATATATTTATGTGTTTCAGCAATAAAGCTCAGTTGGAAGTAGCGCTTGTCCTCGTCGATTACTGTCTCGCGTTTTTTTCTCGCGCTTAAGTGTATCAAATAAATCTCGTTGGGAAAATTTTCCGTCACTTGCTAATCGTCCTGAAATTTCTGTTCCTTTATTTCATCTTCATATACAGATGCCCACAATGACATTTTTTTAGAACGCAGTCAGAAGCGAGGAGTTTATTAGGGGCGAGGCTCCTTAGGGTGTGGGTCTGTCGCTCCTCTGTAGTATGTAGCAGTAGTAGTAGTAGTAGGAGGTAGCCACGTCTAGTTTCTGAAGTGCTCACTAGATGGCATTAGTGGCGCTCGCTGTATAGAGATACATGGTAAAGGCTAGTGTGACGGTATATCAGTAGATGGGGCTAGCGCTGCATAGTTGACGAATTCAAATACGAGATGGCGCTGCGGTGCCGCAGTACGTGAATTGATCAATAGATGGTGCGAAGGCGCTCGCTGCGTTAGAGTGGCTCGATGCGGAGGCGAACGAGCGCATCGAGGCACTCTACGCTGCGTTGCAGATGCGTGTCACCGCGGTGGACGTGCTCTGCGCGTTCGCAGTGCGGCTGGTTTAAAACACACGCCTTTTTCGATCACTTCTCTTTCTTGGCTATTGCTGCCACGCTTCGGGAATTAGCGGGAATTTTTTTCATGCGCCGATGTCTCTCTTTTGCTTTTTTACTTTCAAGAGCGGCGCGGCGGCTTTCGCTTGCGCACCCCAACGCGCGCACGCGGTGCGGCTGGTTTCGGTTTCGTCCTTCGGTTTGTTATCGCTTCTCGCACCTGCAAAGCTGATGGCTGTCTGGTTTCCAATTTCTCAAAGGGTGACCGCTTGTGACTTTTTTGTTTACTGCTCCTCGAGGCGCGATTACATCTGTTTCATGTGGCGCTAAATTACACAAACGACGCCGCCATGGTTGCGTTTCCTGTGTGGGAACTCGGAAAAACTAACTCCGTCTCGCGATAAGACGAAGGATTATTATAGCTTTTTCACTCGTTTTGCTTTCCGAACGGGCGCACAACCACACAGTTTTCTTTTGTGTGCTCACTCACGCAGTTCGCCACGCTAAGGAAGTGCACGCCGGTTCCTCTGGTGCTAGGGGGTCGAGCGGCGATTCTTCCGATGTGGACTATTCCGCAAATGCCGAATCTGATTCAATGAATACCAGTTCGTCAGGCGAGTATTTACTTATGAGTTTGGACTCGGATGATAATGAAGGAGCGACATCTCAGAAGCGTGCGCGGCGAGACGATCCCAATCAGATCAAAGGTGACTATTGCCCAGTGTTTAGTGTTACAGCAAAAACATTTTTTGCCAGAAAAGTACTCTGGTGCGCTTATTTTTGTATGTCTGTGAGTTATGTCTGATACAAAGCATAACTTTTATTTATAAAAAATCGTATAGTTAAGTGTTTTTTAGGAATTTATTACGAATAAACCACGTATATAGAACAACAAAAATGATTTTTGTCACTTTGCGGTCACGCATAGACAGTTTAGGCAATTTTTTTTTCTGAATTAGAATCCTCTGAAGAATTTATTTCAGTAGTAAAAATTACACAATTTTGGACTGCATTTCGCGAAAACATTCGACCCTGAAATGGTTCGTAACAGGCATAAACATAAGTAGTTTACGTGGGAATCAGTCGCGCTTTTGCGGTCCACCCGGTTCTCTCGTCTGCTTCGTAAAAGAATCTTCGCATGCGCAATACGCTGCATAAACAATGATTGCAACGGTTGCTGTGTGTAATAAGGTAAGTGTTTGAATTGTGATCATTATGCGAGTACTAGCCTAAAAGTGTTATTTGTGATTGCTCATCGCGGTATCTAAAATTCTTCACAAAACTTGATATTGTATATTGCACGCGCGTTTCTTATTTTCACTTTTGCTGTATTCGCTTTTCCCCCGCAAAGACTGTCAGCAATGCTCAGCGCAAACCGCCCCTAATTGTTCGAGAAGCTTCGCGAATACTGTAGATCGTTTTGTTAAGATTGCGCGCAAGGCGAGAACACTCGAGCTTATTCCAGAGCTTGCGCGACAACCAGTGACACGCCTGGAATATTCGATGACTCACGTAAAAGCGCCGATGCGCTTCACCGCTTGTCAGTTTTATTGACGGCTGACGCTCTGTTCACCGATATCAGTGCACAGCGTGGATTGCTTGCTGCAGTTTGAGCTTGCTTCGCGGCCACAAGTTCAGCCAAATAAAGAGTTGTTGCCTTCGTCAACCTCACGACCACGTGGCATCTGGTGGACATGCTGGTTTCTTCATGTTCCGGACGCCGACGAGAAGCCGGCAGCCAAGCCCACAACGTGAAGACGCCGAAGCCGTACAGCAGCAACGGGCTAGACGCAGGCTGCATGGTTTCCAACTGGAATTCGGACCTCTACCTGACCATACAAGAGCCACGGCGACGAAAACAAGCACAATGACGGCCGCAGTGTCCCCACGGTGATCGTGATGTAGCCACTCAGAGAGCCGCCGACGTTTCACGGATCTCCTAGTGAAGACCTCGAAACCTGGCTTCAGACGTTAGAAAGGGTCTCAACATTCAACAATTGGGACGCCGACGACAAGCTGCGCCAATTGTACTTTTACCTGGAAGATGCAGCAAGGACTGGTTTGAGAATCGCGAGTCCACTCTTCGATCCTGGGACATCTTTCGTAGCACTTTCATGGAAACGTTCACGAGTGTCGTCCGAAAGGAAATGGCTGCGACCATGCTCGAGACACGGGTGCAACTTCCCAACGAAAGTGTAGCCCTTTTCGCGGAGGAAATGACCCGACTCTTCCGCCACGCTGACCCCGCCATGCTCGAGGAAAAAGACGGTTCGCTTCTTGTTGAGGGGGGTAAAGCAAGACCTATTTGCCGACCTTGTACGTAACCCACCAAAGACGGTCATGGAATTCCTCACCGAGGCCACGATGACCGAAAAGGCGCTTCAAATGCGTATCAGCCATTACAACCGCCGCATTCTCTCGACGACCTACGTGGAGGTTCAGGCGCTGCAATCCGACGACCTGCGCAAGACTATCAGAGTCATCGTTCAGGAAGAGCTACGAAAATTGTTGCCACCCTCCCGGCATCAAGTGCACTCCATCACCGACGTCGTGCGCCAGAAAGTCCAGCAATTTCTTGGAGCACCTGAGCCAGCGCAGCCCGAGCCGCAGGCCATGGCCTGCGCTGCTGTAACCCGATGCGACGCTCCCCCCCTCCGAATCCACGTCAAGACGCCGCAGAGCCGCACTACCGTCGCCAGGCATCGCCGGCATACCGTTCGCCTGTTGGACAGCGCCGCGCGCCAAGGAAAGCCGACGTTTGGCGTGCCCCTGACAACCGCCCGGTCTGCTACCACCGCGGGCAAGAAGGCCGCACCTACCGCCGCTGCCATTACCGCCAGATGGGCCTACGCGGCTTCGTCGTCAATGCACCACCCCCATAGCGCGGTGACCGGCACGCGACATCGCTACTGCTTGGGCACCACTGAATGGACACCTCGACGTTCATCGCGTTCGCCATCGCCTGGACTCTACCGGTCCCCTCCAGAGACAACCGGGGCCGCCTCGTGAGCCCATATCCGGAAAACTAAGAGCGGCAACCGATTTGAGGTGCGGTTGCTGCCCGAAGACCTAACGAAAACCCTCCGCTGACGACGACGCCGCGACCAAACCTGCAGAACATGACGCGAAGCAGACGGAGCACTGCCGACGACACCTCGTGGACCGAGGAAGGCCTGACGACGCAGCATGGAAGCAGCGCAACATATCGACTCAGCTGTGATCCCACGCCGCGACCTAACCGCAACGCAAGGCGACGGACTAGCGACCTCGACATTCTCATCGACGGCTACAACGTCACCGCTCTCGTCAACGCTGGGGCCTACTATTCCGTCGTCAGTGGGCCGTTCGCCACCAAGCTGAAGAAAGTAAAGACTGCTTGGAATGGATCCGAAATCTGGATTGCCGGAGGCCAACTGATAATGCCGTTTGCGGTTTGCACATTAAGAGTCACCTTCAATGAGCGGACTTACCCTGCGAGCTTTGTAATCCTACAACATTGCTCCAGGGATGTGATACTAGGAATGGACTCTCTAGGTCACCATGGTGCCATCATCGACCTGAGGGCTGAGTCAACAACACTAACCCCAGAAAAAGCCCTGCCACCCCACACAACGCCGGAGAACACGCATTGAATGTAGTAGAAGAGCAGGTCACCGTGCCGCCTTTCTCCAGCGTCACCGCTGCCGTCCACATCGAAAAAGCCGCAAACCTTGAAGGCGTCATCGAGGGCGATCAGCATCTACTTCTGAACCGTCAAATTTCCGTCGCAAGAGGCATAGCAGAGCTGCGTGACAGGAAAGCAACGGTAGTGCTGACAAACTTCAGTCCCGAATAAAATTAGGTGCATCTTCCCAAAGGGAACCCTGATGGGATGCGAAGCAGCAGCGTTGCGCACGGGTGGCGTCACGGGTTGAACGGCGCTAACGCGGCAGGTGTTGCGGGCGAACGGACGAGGCGGCAGCTGCGGCCGCTGCGGCGAGCGCGCGGCAGGCGAGGGAGAGAGTGACGTCAGCGCGCAATGCGAGGGGAGCGTGACGTCTACGCGCAGCTGCGGCGTGACCTACTTGGCACCGCTCCAAGACCTGCGGCGAGAGGAGCGCGTTGCGGCGCGTTCGTACGGACTTACGGAGGGACAGCGTTACACAGGCTAGTCAAATAGCTGCTTCGCATCTAATAGGCACCTCAACGTTTGTACGACGGTCGCCTACATCCATGAATTCGTGGACGCCAGCAATGCTTTCGCCCTCTTCGATGCTACGGAACCTGCTTCGACGAATCGAGGTCTCCAACCAGATTTCGACGACAACCAGAGCCTTCCCAATTGCAAGCAAGGCCAGCTCAAAGCCCTGGTCCTGCAATTAGAGAACTGCTTCTCGTCGTCGTCAAGAATTCGACAGACCCCAGTGCGAAACATTGCATTGAAACAGAAGAAAGTACCCTACCGATTCGACAGAGCCCCTACCGAGTTTCGACGCGCGAACGCGAAGCCGTGCAGAAACAAGTCGACGAAAGGCCACGCGACGACATCGTTCAGTCGTCCAAGTGTCCGTGGGCGTCACCCGTGGTGTTAGTGAAGAAGGACGGAACCCTACGTTTCTGCGTCCATTATCGCCTCCTGGACAAGATCACGAAGAAAGACGTGTATCCTCTCCCACGGATAGACGACGCCCTGGACCGACTGCACAACGCGAGGTATTTTTCATCGATGGACCTCAAGACCGGCTATTGGCAAATCGAAGTGGAGGAGAGAGACCGAGAGGAGACCGCCTTTATAACACCAGACGGCCTCTTTGAGTTCACGGTCATGCCCTTTGGCCTTTGCTCTGCACCTGCAACATTCCAACGTGTCACGGATACAGTACTGGCCGCGTAAAGTCGCAGACTTGCCTCGTGTGCTTGGACGACGTCGTTGTGTTAGCCTCAACCTTCGACGAGCACCTCTGGCGCCTTGAAGCTGTACTTCAAGTAATCAAGATTTCCGGACTCACCCTTAAAGCCAGAGAAGTGCCGCTTTGCATACGAGGAGTTCTTGTTCTTGGGCCACGGGATTAGCAAGTCTGGACTTCGTCCCGACCGACGCAAAAGAGCGGCCATCGCTTCCTTCCCGCCACCCACTGACAAAAAGCCGTACGCCGATTTCTCGGCTTGTGTGCCTGCTACAGACGCTTCGTCAAGGAATTTTCACGAATCGCCGTGCCGCAAACTGATGTCACGAAAACCGACGTGGACTTTAAGTGGGAAACGACACAAGTCGAAACATTTTCAAGAACGCTGCAGACACCACCGATACTTCCGCACATCGATGAATACGCCGACACGGAAATCCACACCGACGCAAGCAGCGCGGGGCTCGGAACCGTCCTAGTGCAGAGGATTAACGGACTTCACAGGGTTCTCAGTTATGCTAGCCGGTCGCTATCTAAGGCGGAAGCCGTCTATTCCAGAACAGAAAAGAGTGCCTTGCCATTATCTGGCCTACATCCAAGTTTCACCCCTATATATATCTACGGCAGGCCTTTCAAAGTTGTGAGCGACCACCATGCCCAGTGTTGGCTACCTAGCTTGAAGGACCCTTCAGGTCGCCTCGCACGGAGGAGCCTAAGACTTCAAGAATTCGACATTACGGTCCTGTACCAGTCCGGAAGGAAACACTCGACGCCGACTGCCTGTTTCGCGCCCCCCGTCGACCCACAGCCGCAGGACGACCAGGATGACGAAAAAAAAAGAGAGAGAGAGATGGGATGCGGAAAGACAGGGAGGTTAACCGGAAATCAAGTATCTGGTTGGCTACCCTGCACTGGGGGAAGGGGTAAGGGGAGACAGAAAAGTAAGGAAGAGAGGAATGAGAGAGGGAGGGAAGCAGAAACACAGACACACAAACACAGGAGTGTCACAAGCGTTCAACGAGGCGGGTAGCTCGCAGAAACTTCAACAGCGCCTTCGTCGCTTTCAGGCGTGAAGCTCGATCTCCCCGGCATTTCAATATCGACTTCTCAGAAAGAGGTTCGTCGTCGAGTCGCGCAAACACTGCTGCGAGGGACTGTCTCTGAGAGCTGTACTGAGGGCACTGACATAAAACGTGTGCAATGGTTTCATCAGTGCCGCAATGTTCACATGCAGCACTGTCTGCCCATCCGATGCGGCAAGCAAAGGCGTTCGTAAACGACACCCCAAGCCACATGCGGCAGAGAACGGTCGTCTCAGATCGGGGTAGGCCAAATGGAATTTCAAGTCGTAGACATGGATCCAGGCTGTGAAGACAAGGTGTGGAGAAAACCGGGCGTGTTCCACATAGACCTTGCGACATCATGCGCGAGCATATTAATCTTTGCTGCTGCGTCGCTTCTTGATAGTGGAATAGGTTCCATCTCGCCGTTTTCATGAGCATTCTTAGCTGCGTCGTCGGCATGCTCATTACCAGTGATGCCGCAGTGACCTGGTAACCACTGAAGAGTTACGTCGTGCCCCTTGTCTATTAGCTGATGGTATAGCTGTCGTATTTCCAGCACCAATTGGTCTTGAGGCCCACGACGTAGAGCAGTTCGAAGGCACTGCAAAGCTGGTTTCGAATCGGTAAAAATAGTGCACTTTAGTTGAACTTCTCTGTCGATCCTGCGGAGTGCGCTGCGGAGTGCCGCGAGCTCCGCGGCTGTCGATGTCGTCTTGTGTGACGTTCGAAACTGGATGCTTTCGGCCTTTGCTGGGAAGATCACAGCTCCTGCAGATCCTCCAACAGTTGTCGAGCCGTCCGTGTAAAGTTTAATATGGTCTTTGTATACTTCGTGCAGCATGCGCAGAGTCAACTGCTTCAGAGCTGGCGACGAGCGCTCCGCCTTCTTGCGGATCCCTGGCACTGTCAAGCGCAGTTTTGGTCGGCCCAAACACCAAGGGGGTGTCAGGATGCGTTCCGGAGGCGTGTGGTCTGTTGGAAGGAAGTCACGATAAGCCAGTATTCTCTTACAAAAGGAGGCACTCGGTCGGTCTTCTGGAAGTGAAGCGAGGTGGTGGGCAGGGGCACGAGCAAGGTGCCTAATATGCGCTCTAAGCGCCTCCAGAGTAATGTGCACTGTGGCCGGATGATCTTTGGCGATTGCGATGGTCTCCGCTGTTGATGTGCAGCGTGGCAATCCAAGACAAACTCTGAGTGCCTGGCCCTGGGCGTTTTCGATTGTGCGTACACTGGTTTTGCAGGCGTTCGTCAAAACTGGCAAGCTGTACCGCACGTACCCCAGAAACAGCGTCCTGTATAACTGCAACATCGCGTGCACTGACGTGCCCCATGTTTTTCCACCAAGGAACTTGAAAAGTTGTGCTGTGGCTGTTAGGCGCTTCTTTAGAGTGGCGACATGGGGGACTCCAGCAGAGATTTCGATCGATGGTGATCCCCAAGAACCTGTGTGTCCTTGCGTAGCAGACATTTTGTCCATTGATGGTGATGGGGTATGACGTCATTACCTTCCGCGTGAACGCAACCAGCGCTGATTTCTCAGGAGAGATCTCGAGGTTTTGTTCTCTGAGGTACGCCGATATAGAATTCGCTGCTTTCTGGAGCCTCGCACGTACCTGAGGACGTGTTACTCCTGACGTCCAAACACAAATATCATCAGCATAGATAGATATCTGCACGGAATCTGGTATGCGTTCCACGAGACCGATGAGAGCAAGGTTGAAAAGTGTGGGGCTCAATACACCACCTTGAGGAACGCCACGGTGTGTGTAATGCTCAGAAGTCGGCCCATCATCAGTTAGCATGAACAATGTTCTCATATGTAGGTAGCAACGGATCCAGCGATACACTCGCCCACCCAAACCAACCGACTCGAGGGCGTCGAGTATGGCTTCGTGAGAAACATTGTCATATGCTCCTTTGACATCCAAAAATAATGCGACAGATAGCCGTCTGCTCATTTTCTGGTGTTGTACGTATGTCACCAGGTCAATGACATTGTCTATGGAGCTACGAAGGCGACGAAAGCCGGCCATGGCGTCTGGATATACTCTATAGCGTTCTAGGAACCACTCGAGTCTGGCGAGGATCATTCGCTCCATCAGTTTCCCTACGCAACTAGCCAGCGCTATTGGATGACGAATGCTTCTTGGGAACCCTAAGTGCCGACGACTTCGCCGAGCAACAGCGAGCCGACCCGGAACTGACGGGCCTAATGAAATACCTCGAGGGCCGGACCACCGTCGTCCCAAATGTATTCAGGCGACGACTGGCGTCATTTTTCTTGAAGAACAACGTCATCGTATATAAGAAATTCTCTCGGGCCTGAGCCAGCTACCTTATCGTTGTATCTTCGGCATTGCGACTAGAAATTATGCTGGCCCTGCACGGCGACCCAACGGCTGGACACCTCGGTTCTTCCCGCACGCTCGCGAGGATACAAGAAAAGTACTACTGGCCACGCCTTACCGCCGAAGTCGCTCATTAATTACATGCGGCGATGCTGGGACTGCCAGCTACGCAAGACACCGCCGACAAAGCCAGCGGGACTTCTGCAGCCCATCGAACCACCTCGCCGGCCGTTCCAGCAAATCGGTAAGGACTTACCGGGGCCTTTCCCGACGTCGGCAGCCGGGAACAAGTGGATCGTCGTGGCTACCTACTATCTCACCCGCTATGCCGAAACAAGGGCCCTGCCCAAAGCCAGCGCCGCCGAGGTAACCAAGTTCTTCGTTGATTTGGCGGTGGCGTAGTGGGTTAAACACCCGCCAACCATTGCTCGAGGACCGAGAGGTCATGGATTCGACTCCCAGCACCGGAATATTTTCCTTCACGGTTTTTCACAAGAAATGAGTGCCTCCCCACCCAACCCCCCAACCCCGCTGGCACCCGTTCAGCATGTTTACAGTGCAGTCGCGTCTACTACCTGTAATATTTTTCCTTCTATTGGAAAAATTTCTCAGGCGATGAAGCTCTCTGGCCACACTTGCATATTTGTTGGTAATGTCATTAAACGCCGATTATCATCCTTTACATTGCAAACCTTTTAAATGCGAAGCATTTCTCAGCGAACTTCGGCGACTTTGAGCGTATCTATCTATCTAGCTATCTATCTAGCCGCCTACGACTTTGTGCTCCCCTGGCCGTATCGTTACTGGGATTTATACCAAATTTGGTATGTCATAACATGACTGTAGGACGAACATAAATGAATGGTCATATCATGAAAATCGTGACTAACTTGTCATGAAAAGTATGATTTACATGCCACCCTCATAGCGCGCTCGCGGCCGTTTCGTTAGCTTGATATGCAGCAAATTTGGGATTGAGGGACGTGACTGTATGACGAACGTAAATGACAGGTGCTAATATGCAAATAATGACGTGCATGTCATGAACAACATTATTTACATGCAATGCTCATGGCGCGCTCGCGGCTGTTTCGTTAGCTTGATGTACACCAAATTTGGTATTGAGTGACATGACTGTATGACGAACATAAGTGACAAGTGGTAATACGGAAATCATCACTTGTCATGTGCGACATGACTTGCATTCCACGCTCATGGCGTGCTCGCGGCCGTTTTCATGGCTTGATATACACCAAACTTGATATTGAGTGACGCGACTGTATGAGGAACAGAAATGACAAGTGGTAATATGGAAATCATGACTTGCATGCCACGCTCATGGCATGCTCGCGGCCGTTTCGTTAGCTTGAGATGCACCAAATTTGGTATTGAGGGACATGACTGTATAAGGAACATAAGTGGCAGGTGGTAACATGAAAATCTTGGCATGCGTGTCATCTACAACGCCATTTACTTGCCATGCTCATGGTGCGCTTGCGTCCAGTTCGCTAGCTTGATATACACCAAAATTGGTATTGCGTGATGTGACTGTATGACGAACATAAATGACAGGTCCTAACTTGTCAAACATGACAAGCAAATTATGTAAAGCATGATTTGCTCATTCCTGGCTGCTTCGCATTACATCGATTCCCACAGTGCGTGGGATCTGCCGGCTTTTTCATTGAGTAATAAACATTTGCTTAGAATAGAGCCGGCACATACGGACACAACTGAATGCTATCTCTAGTGCTATCAATGTATTGCTGCCTCATCAGCATCCATATGTATGAAATCATAATGCGGTAAACGACCCAGGACAAAAAAGCCGGCAGATCCCACGTACTGTGGGAATCGATGTAATGCGAAGCAGCCAGGAAGGAGCAAATCATACTTTACATAATTTGCGTGTCATGTTTTACATGTTACGACCTGTCATTTGTGTTCGTCATACAATCACGTCGCGATATACCAATTTTGGTGTATGTCAAGCGAGCGAACTGGACGCAAGCGCACCATGAGCGTGGCGTGTAAATGGCATTGTAGATGACATGCAGGCCAAGATTTTCATGTTACCACCTGCCACTTATGTTCGTTATACAGTCACGTCACTCAATACCAAACTTGGTTTACATCAAGCTAACGAAACGGCCGCGAGCGCGCCATGAGCATGGAATGCAAGTCATGTCGCACATGACAAGTCATGATTTCCATATTACGACTTGTCATTTATGTTCGCCATACAGTCACGTCATTCAATACCAAATTTGGTGTATATCAAGCTAACGAAACGGCCGCGAGCGCGCCATGAGCGTGGAATGCAAGTCATGTCACTCATGAAGTCATGATTTCCATATTACCACTTGTCATATATGTTCGTCATACAGTCATGTCGCTCAATACCAAATTTGGTATATCTCATGCTAACGAAACGGCCGCGAGCGCGCCATGAGCGTGGCATGCAAGTCATGTCGCACATGACAAGTCATGATTTCTATATTACGACTTGTCGTTTATGTTCGTCATACAGTCATGTCACTGAATACCAAATTTGGTGTATATCAAGCTAACGAAACGGCCGCCAGCGCGCCATGAGCGTGGAATGCAAGTCATGTCGCTCATGACATGTCATGATTTCCATATTACCACTTGTCATTTATGTTCGTCATACAGTCATGTCACTCAATACCAAATTTGATGTATATCAAGCTAACGAAACGGCTGCCAGCGCGCCATGAGCGTGGAATGCAAGTCATGTCGCTCATGACATGTCATAATTTCCATATTACGGCTTGTCATTTATGTTCGTCATACAGTCATGTCACTCAATACCAAATTTGGTGTATATCAAGCTAACGAAACGGCTGCGAGCGCGCCATGAGCGTGGAATGCAAGTCATGTCGCTCATGACATGTCATGATTTCCATATTACCACTTGTCATTTATGTTCGTCATACAGTCATGTCACTCAATACCAAATTTGGTGTATATCAAGCTAACGAAACGTCCGCGAGCGCGCTATGAGCGTGGAATGCAAGTCATGTTGCTCATGAAGTCATGATTTTCATAATAACACTTGTCATATATGTTCGTCATACAGTCATGTCACTCAATCCCAAATTTGGTGTATGTCAAGCTAACGAAACGGCCGCGAGCGCGCCATGAGCGTGGCACGTAAATCATACTTTTCATGACAACTTAGTCATGATTT
Organism: Rhipicephalus appendiculatus; assembly: GCA_030522465.1. Lineage (NCBI taxonomy): Eukaryota > Metazoa > Arthropoda > Arachnida > Ixodida > Ixodidae > Rhipicephalus > Rhipicephalus appendiculatus. The sequence goes on along the minus strand of JALIZH010020540.1, from coordinate 29,421 downwards.
TCATGATATGACCAGCCATTTATGTTCGTCATACAGTCATGTTATGCCATACCAAATTTGGTATAAATGCCATTAACGATGCGGCCAGGAGAGCACAAAGTCGTAGGCGGCTAGATAGATAGATAGATAGATAGATAGATAGATAGATAGATAGATAGATAGATAGATAGATAGATAGATAGATAGATAGATAGATAGATAGATAGATAGATAGATAGATAGATAGATAGATAGATAGATAGATAGATAGATAGATAGATAGATAGATAGATAGATAGATACGCTCAAAGTCGCCGAAGTTCGCTAAGAAATGCTTCGCATTTAAAAAAAAGGGTACCTTCACACTAGGGATGCCAAGCCTGAAGATAATGGGCTGCTATGCGGTCTTCTTTGTTTCTCTCTATTTTTGTGTTTCTTCCTCTGTTTCTTTGTTTTTCTCTGATCTCTCTGTTTTAAAGGCGGAGCACTTTAGGGGAGCTGTCTGTAGTATGCTGTCGTCGTCGCTTGGCGTAACGCAAGGAAAACGACATGTTGCATAGCCAGCTGTAGCATAGTGAGCGCGCGCTCGCGCCATGGAGAAGTCTTCCTCCTCTTGTTCATAATAAAGGAAAGAATTGTAAACTTAAGGGCTCGTTTGCTTTGTTAAACCCAGTATTAATGAGAACTAACAGACAAAGATGCCAAGGAAAGTATAGGGGGAAGCTATTAGAAGTAATTGCAATGTAAATGTGAAGAAAGGAAAGTGGACGAAAAAGATAACTTGCCACCGGCAGGATCCGAACCTGCGACCTTCGAATAACGCGTCCGATGCTCTACCGTCAGCTGCCCGCTCGTAATAAGATCACGTACTACATGACGCCTACATGCAATAAAAGAGTGTTCCACACTCGCCGTAATGGCAACAGGCGGCGCTGACTGACGCTCCCACGTTTAAGTACACATATATACCCTATAAAGTGGACGGAGGGATGACCGCCACCGTAGCTCAGTGGTAGAGCATCGGACGCGTTATTCGAAGTTCGCAGGTTCGGATCCTGCCGGTGGCAAGTTATCTTTTCGTCCACTTTCCTTTCTTCACATTTACATTGCAATTACTTCTAATAGCTTCCCCTATACCTTGTTCATAATAGAATTTTAAGGCGCAAATGAGGACGGACAGAAGATAGAACACAGGACAGAGCACCACGATGGGCTAGTGGCGCTCTGTTCTGTGTTCTATCTTGTGTCCGTCCTCATTTGCGCCCTAAAATTCTATTATGAACGTGTACCAACTTGTCCAAGAAAAAAGTTCTCTTGTTCTTCGCGCGCCTTGATGATGACTTTAACGTAAGTCTTCTTCCTCTTGTTCTTCGAATGCCTTGATTACGATATTGTCATAAGCGGTTACAAATCTGACGCATACAACACGCATATACATGCAGAGAAAAGGTGGAAAGGTAAAACGATGTTTGATGAACTTTCTCGAGACCCCTCTCGGAAATAAACGGCAGTCATCCAGGCTCGCCTATTTTTCAACCTTCTGGTCAACCCGTTGCTTCTAACAATATTAACGCAGACAAAACTGCATATAACATAGCTAAATGTGGTATAATGAGCAGGCGCTCACGCCAAATAGAAGTCTTCTTCCTATTGCTCTTCGAGCACCTTGATGATTATAGGAACTGCAAAAATTACTACTAGGACTAGGGAACTACGCTAACGCAAACTACGTATAAAAATTCAAAGAGGAAGCAAGCGAGAAATAGAAGGAGAAAGAGAGGGGGGAAAATAGGAAGCAGCATAATAACACATAAAAATCAAGAGATAAAAACACACAAGAAACTGGAAAAGAGTACAGGAAAGAAGGAGAGGAAGAAATAAACTGAATAGCGAAGAGAAACAAAGAATGCTTCCCAGCTCCGCACTTCCTTCAGGCTTAGCACCACCAGGGCGAAGCTGCCTTAATTTTTTCTATCTCTTTTTTTGTCTCTGTTGATTTCTATTTCTTTCTTTTCTCTCTCAGTTTCTTTTTTATTTATGTCTATTTCTTTCGCTCTATATCATTCTTTCTTTTTCTTTGCTATCTTTGTCTCACTCTCTTTCTATTTCACGCTTGCTTTCTCTTTCTTTCTATCCTTAATTCTATCTCTCTCTTTCTTTCTCTTTCAGCATTTATGCATTTCTATTTCTCTCCTTCTCATTCTCTATGAGCTATGCCTTAATCTCTGCCTACCTCTTTTCCCTCCTCACACTCCCTTCCATATTTTGCCACCTTCCCACACGATTCTATACAAGGCTATGCTCTGACAGCGTGCCAGGATAGCCGAGCAGTAAGACGCTCGCCTTGTGATCGTGGGTGCACGTGCTGGAATCCCACCTCCTCATGAGCAATCTATTTTGTGCAAAAGGTTTCTTTTTTCTTTCTGTCTCTCTGTCTCTTTGTTTCTTTGTCTCTCTCTGTCCTCGTTCTCTGCTCTCACCCATGAAGGTTACTATAGGCCACGCCGGAGAAATCGTGTTTTGGGATCGAAGCAGAGGATTAAGGACAGGACCGAGGACGAAAAGGATGAAGAGACCACGTGCCGATTCATGATGATGATAGTTTCTGTTCGGACTACCCGGCGCAAAAAAGCTTTAAGAGCTCTACTCTTCAAACCCAAATAAAGTATTTTCCTTCGCATCGCATCAATGATGAACAGCATGCCATCATGAAGGACTCTGGAAATCGGAAGCACCATTGCTTAATGCAGTAATGGCCAACTACATAAATACCAGCATGCTTTACAAAATATCATACATATTGCCTGTTTACGTAAAGCAGATGACGGATATTTTAACAGCCAAGCAGCATTTTCATCATTTCTACAGGCGTACATACATTGCAAAGGAATATTGTGCATATTGCACTGTAGGGCTTGTCTAGAAACCAGTCACATTTCGTTGTCGGAAGCTTGTTTCACCTATGATGGCCTGTTTGAAAGTCATATCTATTAGTTGTACAATCCCTTAAGCCTCTATTGCGTGTATAAAATTTATTTTTCTTTTCTTCAACTTTTTTGATCACTGGCTTCACTCAACACAAAGATATAACAAAACATAGACGTTTCGCCACCTATACGGGTGGCATCGTCAGTACACAAATGGCACCAGATGAGAGAATACATGATATTTATATCTTGCCGTAAACATCCGGCACAGGGCCACGATTACTATTGCATGCTGACTGATTACGATGAATGAACCATGATTCCACAAATTTTCTTGCAACAAGATGATATCGAACAAGATGATACTGAAAAAGTCATTGTACTAAATGAAATTTGCATACCTTTTGGAGCATTGTCAAGACGTGGTGCTGCGTGAAGTTTCGCGAGCTAAGTTATGTGTTTTCTTTCTTTTTTTGCGCGGTACACTCTACTGATCTAATAATTACTAAAGCTTGCATAGCGTACCTTGAGAAGGTCGGTGGACAAAAAGCCTTTCAAACCTCAGAGCATACTGATGAAAGCGTATGTATAAAGGCAGCTTTTCAAGCAGCCATAATTAGCTTGTCTCCCTGCCACTTTTGCCTTCAGCTACTATCGAATGGAATCAATAGCTTTTGTGAGCTTTGTGCAGTTTTTATGCGTCATCCAAACCTACGAGGCTGCTCAGCGTGAGTACTCTTTTACGAATTTTGCGAAATACAGCCCGCATTTTACGAATTTCGCAATGTATTAAATAACTGGAAATTTGATTGAGGCCAGTGTTAATGGAGTTTCGCGGTATCTATCACCATGCTTTCTTAACCTGATAATAAGCCCTTGCAAGTTCAGCCTAGAAAGTTGGTTCGTCTGTGACAGTGAGCTAAGGTAAGGCTATGATCATCTTCGTTTCTTTATGTATCAGCTTACAGATGTTTGACCGCGAACAGTTTATTCTGTGTTTAAAACCAAAGCACTTATCTTTATAGATGTGTGAAATGACGTATTTTAGTTTAAGTAAGGGTGCTTTAATTGTTCTAGAGATACTGTAATGTGGGATGTGCGTAACGTTGTAGTGATATTTTGAAAGCATTATTTTGTTAGGGCATTTTTTATTTAGGACTTTTCAATAAAAGGTGTCACTTTGTGCATTCGGTGCAACTGTTACCTATTTCCCTAACTCAGTGAACATGAGTAATCAGTGGTTGACGAATACTGAGGGAGGGGCCTTTGGGTTTACGTACTTCTCGATTTTCCTGCATTGAAACGAGATCGAGCGAAAGTTTAGCTATTTGGCGGGGATCCACCATGAAAAAAGGTCAATAGCATCTAGCTGATACGGTAGCTTAGCTGCTAAGATGTATAGCTGCTGATCTCGACGACGCAGTTTAGATTGCCTGCCATTGCGGCTTACCTAGTTGGCAGAAAAATGCAAAAAACAACCGCGTGCATCAAATAGAGTACTCGCAAAAAAAGCCTGAAATGGCCAAAAGTAATCCGCAGGTTCCCAGTATTGTCGGTCTTATGTCACCGTGGTCACGGCTCGTAAGAATAAAAAATAAAAAAAAATTGAAATATTACCTTGCATGTTTGCCCCACTTTAGCACACATTCTAATTCTTCCCGAAATCACCTTCTAGGTTACCAGCAGAGAAACTCGGCTTTCACGTTTGTTCCTTGTCATTAATTCAAAATAAATGCTGTTTTGCTGTCATCTATGAAGCACAGCCCTTTCTTACTGTATCTTGAGGCATGCCTGTATTTTTTTTTTTTGCTCTAGCACGCATGTTGCCGTTGGCGCCTAAAATACACAGCCTAATACACAGAAGTGAAATGTTGACTCGATTATTAGACCTGATGACACCAATCGCGTCTTATTAATTAGTCAAGTGCAAGTTCGCAGTTTATGTGCAATTGAGGATTCTGGAGAAATAAACGCCGCTTTCGCATGACTATTGCCCGTCTAGTAGGTCCTGACACGTAGCGCAATCTTTCTTGGTTTCTGATAACGCTACCAGTGACAAGGTTCACGCTAAGGGGAGCACTCTCGCGAACATACTCTGTTGTAAAAAGGTGACGCTAACCTGATACAGACAAACACGCACGATCCACGTATTTTTGCATCTTGCTGCCTTACGTGTGAAAAGCGATAAGCAGGGACTACATATACGACATACGCAAGAAAAGATAATAAAAGAACATGATCATTGCACTCTCATGAGACGTCGTACACACTCACACAAGCGTTAACCCATGAAGCTTCCCCTAAGTCATCCCTCAAGACAGATAAACAAAAAGACAGGTAAAGAAATATATTGAGGTCTTCATGGACTAAACGGGTGAAGGGAGGGGCCCGTTGGAACCACCGGCTCGCCGCTTGCTGCTCCCATGTCGGAGTGTGGAGGCCATGCCTCTTCTCTCTTTCACGGGCCCTCAAGACGGCCGTTGAGTTATTGTAGCCATCTCTGCGAAAATTATTTCCTATCTTGAAACAGGGTACTGGCGCAATGCCACCTCATGTACCCTCTCCCGTTATAAGTAATTATATTCGCAGACAGGGGTTCCCATTCACTCATGCTTCATGTTTCTCGTATATTGCTTTTCTATGACTTCGCGAGAAAATCGGTAACATTGCCTGATTTGTTAACTTACACCGGGTTTCATGATAAAGAAGTTTGTTGATAGCCAAGCTTACTTCATATTCCAATTTGTTGTTATCGTAATGATTGCCTTACTCTTGTGGCAAAGCTGCCACTTTTCTCACTATTTATTTCTTTAGTGCCCACAGTGCCCATACAAGCGGAGGGTTACATGATAAAAACAATGCAGTGAACGCAAATGGTGGGTGAGTAAACACGCGGTTCCACAAGCAGTCCTGGAACCACCGGTTTGGCGGCGCGGGTTGCTGCCTTCTTCGGCACATCAACCTTTTGTCGCGTCATGGCCGCATACGCCAGGCAAAGCCCGAGCTTCGCGGCGCGGGTTGCTGCCTTCTTCGGCGCATCAACCGTTTGTCGCGTCATGGCCGCATACGCCAGGCAAAGCCCGAGTTTCGCGGCGCGGGTTGCTGCCTTCTTTGGCGTATCAACCTTTTGTCGCGTCATGGCCGCATACGCCAGGGAAAGCACGAGTTTCGCAGCGCAGGCTGCTGCCTTCTTCGGCACATCAACCTTTTGTCGCATCATGGCCGCATACGCCAGGCAAAGCCCGAGTTTCGCGGCGCGGGTTGCTGCCTTCTTCGGCGCATCAACCTTTTGTCGCGTCATGGCCGCATACGCCAGGGAAAGCACGAGTTTCGCAGCGCAGGCTGCTGCCTTCTTCGGCGCATCAACCTTTTGTCGCGTCATGGCCGCATACGCCAGGTAAAGCCCGACTTTCGCGGCGCGGGTTGCTGGCTTCTTCGGCGCATGAACCTTTTGTCGCGTCATGGCCGCATACGGCAGGGGAAAGCCCGAGTTTCGCAGCGCGGGTTGCTGCCTTCTTCTGCGCATCAACCTTTTTGTCACGTCATGGCCGCATGCGCCAGGGGAAAGCCCGAGTTTCGCGGCGCGGGTTGCTGCCTTCTTCGGCGTATCAACCATTTGTCGCGTCATGGCCGCATACGCCAGGTAAAGCCCGAGTTTCGCGGCGCGGGTTGCTGGCTTCTTCGGCGCATCAACCTTTTGTCGCGTCATGGCCGCATACGCCAGGGAAAGCACGAGTTTCGCAGCGCAGGCTACTGCCTTCTTCGGCGCATCAACCTTTTGTCGCGTCATGGCCGCATACGCCAGGGAAAGCCCGAGTTTCGCAGCGCGGGTTGCTGCCTTCTTCGGCGCATCAACCTTTTGTCGCGTCATGGCCCCATACGCCAGAGAAAGCACGAGTTTCGCAGCGCAGGCTGCTGCCTTCTTCGGCGCGCATCAACCTTTTGTCGCGTCATGGCCGCATACGCCAGGGAAAGCACGAGTTTCGCAGCGCAGGCTGCTGCCTTCTTCGGCGCATCAACCTTTTGTCGCGTCATGGCCGCATACGCCAGGGAAAGCCCGAGTTTGGCAGCGCGGGTTGCTGCCTTCTTCGGCGCATCAACCTTTTGTCACGTAATGGCCGCATACGCCAGGCAAAGCCCGAGTTTCGCGGCGCGGGTTGCTGCCTTCTTTGGCGTATCAACCATTTGTCGCGTCATGGCCGCATACGCCAGGCAAAGCCCGAGATCGAAACAATTGAAGAAGATTGAAAGAGTGTCATGAAACAGAGGCGTTCATATGGACGAGTCACAGTGCACATTGTATTGTGGCGAAGTTAGGTGTACTGTGCCCTTAGAAAAATGCACGAAATATTGGCTAGTGCAACCTCAAGCCAATGTGCTTTGCCGGCAGACATCTCATGCTTAAATCTTTCGATTACGGGAGAGCTAGCCATTTTTTAAATTTTAATCTCGCCCAGATACCATTTCTTTCATTCGTCGTTACAGCTAGTTTATGCATTGTGATGCGGTCATTGATACAGTGCCCGTGCCTGTACATTCAGAACGCTTTCATCTTAGGGTAATGTCTGTAACGTGGTCACGCTGCAAATTATCTCTCACTTCTGCCTCGCTTAGAATCTGCCTTTTTCGCAATGCTACGGCGCTTGGCCTTAAATACGCCATCACAATTGAGTCAACTGCAAGTGTCGAGAGATCTAAAACTGAGAACAGTAAGGAAAAATCCTTCAAAAGGTGATGTCGCTGGAGCCAACGGTGCATGTGAACTTTTCTTTGTCAAGGCAGCAAATGGCTGCATCAAAAAAAAATAAAAAATCACGCCATATCCACGAAGTGAATCATGATGAGTGGGCGAAGCTCGATCGTTTTCATCCATGGCAGAAAGAGAATGTGTGGTCTGGAACGCGCTTATATTTCATGGTCATCAGCGTCATCATCATCGTTATCACGTGTAGTGGGTACATTCCACTATACTGGAACGCGCTTATTCTTCATGGTCATCAGGCGCCATCTTTATCACGTGTAGTGGGTACATTCCACTATACTGGAACGCGCTTATACTTCATCGTTATCACCTGAAGTGGGTACATTCCACTATACTGCGTCATCGTCATCTTTATCACGTGGAGTGGGTGCATTCCACTATACGTGGCTACCTACCTACCTACCTACTACTACTACTACTACAGAGGAGGGAGAGACCCACACCCTAAGGAGCTTCGCCCCTAAAACAGTATTGTCATGAGACTTCAGAAGCGCTGGGGTCTTTCATGAACCACCAAGTAGCTGGCTCTTGAAAAGCGCGTCCGTCGCTGCTGGCTCTCGAGCGAAAAAGAAGCACTCGGTCTTTTCTTTCCTAGGGCGAGAGCCGCTCTTGCCCTCGACCCACTACATGTAGGTGGCACTATTCCTTATGCCTTCGCCAAAGACAACTCCCTAATTGAAAGCCGACTCCTTTTTTCTTCTCAGTCTATGTATATTGATCTCACTGGCGAATGGTGGTCAGTCCCACCACCAGTTCCTAATCTGGACATGCGATGAGTGCCAAGCACTCATCACTGCCCTAATAGAACGCACGCCGCAGACATCTTTCCATGAAAGCGAGCAATCACCCGTAGGCCGACGTCAAGTCTTCTCTGAAAATCAGCGGTGATTTCTCCTGCTTGTTGTAGCGGCAAATCACGGCGTTTGTTCAAAGCGGCCAACGAGAAACTCTTTAATTTGCGTTTGCGTTGTTGCCCGGCTGATGGCGCCAGCACGGCGTTCACATCACCCCGCTTGACACGTGCTACGCGCACGTCGCCCACACTTTCAGTGAGGATGATCATAGCCTTTCAATTTTCTGGTACCGACAACTTCACCGGGCCGACGAGGAGGATGGAAGCCGCAGATGAGGGAGTGTGTCGCACTTCCTTTCTTTTCGCCGCCAACTTCACTGTCGCCTGAAGGACATGTGTCACGTGGTTGCTCTTTGAGAAGATGAGAGATGCTTCTTTCTGGAACCCATTAAGGACGCTGCCATGCGGGGCAGCGCAGCGTGGTCGGAGGGGAGTTGAATAAGAGAGCCATCTTTGCCCCATCAGTACCGGCGCCACCGCTGCTGTGAATGCATGGAGGCGCATGCCTACTGGCAACCGCAACCCCCAGAGAATCGCTTGGAGAGTCAAAGAACGCTTAGGAGGGAATGTGAGAAGCACAGCCTACTATTCTATTCTGTTATATATTCTGAGAGAATTTTACGGCTACTTGAAGTGTGTGTGCGATCATCCATTGCTCATTATGCCATCTCTCTCACCTAAGAGTCAAGTGGCAATCACTATCATTAGGGCACACCCGCGTTCCCTTTGCGTACTAAGGGGTGATTCGCCCCGCTTTTCGATGCACCTGTTTTTCCGCTTTTGGGGTCGGTGTAGAGAAAGTCTCGTTGCTCTGTCTTGGTTGCGAAGCAGCAGACCTATCATGTACCTATCACCGTACTCGGTATACCTTGTTTTACTTCTAAATAAACTGTAGCGTACAAGCAGCGTTCGAGCTGTCAACAGGCATAATTTTACATCGGCTAAATCGAGCTCCTAACAGGTGTATCCCTTGTGACAGATATTGCGTTGCATTCAGAAAGCTGTCTTAACATTTAGTTGGCGCTTTTATGATAAAACCACTTCTGCCACATGAAGTTACCTAGCCGCTGTGGCTCCTTATACCGCCTCTCCACTAATGCTGGATTTTACCGTTTCAGTGCCAAAATACCGCGCTGTCGTCTATCCTGAAGTGTTTGATGGCCGGGATGAATATACAAAGCTCCTGAAAATCAACGACGAGATAAGTTTGAACCTGGAGCCAAGTTCTGTCCTTCATGAAAATTTCTTCGTTCGGTCGTATCGAGATGGAGTTGCGGAACATCAATATGTAAGAAACATTTTCGCTGTAGCAGTTGTTTGGCATTTATTCTCAGAATTCGTTGTAATGTATATAGTCGCAACGGAAAAAAGATTGGAAAAAAAAATTCCATGCATCTCCACGAAGCGAATCATGACAAGTGGGTGAAGCTCTGGGTATTGTATAGGTGAGTAACCGTACGTTACCTGAGCGATTCCCCATATAATTTAAATTGAGTTACAAAAAGTGACATAAAGAGTCGACGAAAAAGCTAGATCCTAAGGCTCCATAATGTCTACGTTGAAGTCGCCGACTAGTACAAAGGGTTTGTGCCTGTAGGTGTATTATATTGTTCAGTCACAGTTATGATTCATATTAGTTTATTGTTAAACCTTTTTTTTGTGCCTCATATCCACGCATCTCCCCGTGACAGCCAGCGGACACCGTGGGCAGACAAGCCTTGGCCCTAAGGTGCTTCGCCCCTAAAAGAGACCGGTGGCCGGAGCGGAAAGATTGTGACACACTGCGCTGTCTTTCCCGAGCACGCCGATATCGAGAGTGCCAAGCACATTCCTTTTTTATTCCAAAGATGGGGTGGCCGGCGTCGAGCACTACAACAAACAGCTTTTTTCGGGGCAACTGCGATAAAAATACGGTTGCTCGCTACTCCAGAAAAAAAATAAAAGAAATCACATCTGCCGATAAGCAATGAACAAGCGCGTCTTTCAGATATGGGCTTTCGAATGGGCCAAGAGCAAGATGGGCTGCTTTCCGCCGGTTTGTGCGCCACCCCTGCTTTGGAAAATAGAATGTGCTTGGCCCTGTCGCTATCGGCGTGCTCGTGAACAACAGCGCCGTGTCACAATTTTGCAGCTCCGGCGAACGGTCACTTGTGCTAACCTTCTTCCGTTGTGACTGTACGTCGATGTGTGTTGCAGGAATCGCCAAGTGTCTTGTTTTTTGAAAGTTGTGAGGGAAAGATGAAAAAAAAAAGCTTGAGCATGTTCAAAGGCAGGTCCTATAAATTATCCATCGCAGGTATTAAGCTATAAAAGTTGCACTCGTTTTCTTCCTGGCCTCACCATTTACACTGATGCACAATATACAGCACGCCGGCAGAAAATTGCTATGTCGTTGATAGTCTGAACCAAAGGTAATATCGTGTACAACGAACTCCGAACACTCATGCACTCGGAAAGGTGAGGGTTCTCAAGTAGGTAGTGCAATACTGCACGGACATGCGTTAATGTTTTTCGGTAAAGGTTTCTGCAACGGAGCGCACCTATTTATCTGCATACAGAACCTGCACGCGTACGCTCCACAAACTGTGGATGCGTAATAACCCGAGGTAGGCAAACCCGCTCATGATTCGACTCACTCGGACTCAGATCTAGCCATGAATCTCCGTCTAAATGATTGTGAATGAATAATGTTTTGCTTAGTTTGCATCCGAGTGAGTCCGGTTGAGAGAAAAACGCGGCTGAGGAGCACTTTGGTGAGTCTAAGTGAACTTCACTTTTTGTGCCAGTCTATTTATTTATTTATTTATTTATTTATTTATTTTAAAACCCTCAGTGCCATTGCGGCGTTACAAAAGGAGCGGTGTTACAAATTCAAAATGGCGGTCTTTAATGATGCATGATCAGGGTTGCTAGCAATGCAGGCAGGAAGGTGATTATGTTCAGATGATGTCTTCGGCACGTAAGAGTGACCGCACATGTTGGACTGGCAGAACGGCCCTTGGACTTTCAAGTTATGGTTGACGCGAGATAAAACGTAAGAAGATGACGATAACAATGAGCATTTTAGTTCAGAATTCGTAAAGCGCATTATATGAAACACGCATAGGTGGGCCTGGTTCCTTCTGTTACAAAGGCTATAGGGAGATCTAGAGAAGTTTTTGTTGAAGTGATACTGACAGCACGGGAGTAATTGGGAACGATCAAACCAGCTGAACAATTCTGGATGGATTCTAGTGCGTTAATAAATGTACAAGAGCGAGGATCTCAAATTGAAGAGGCTTAGTCGAGTTTAGACCTGACTAGTGTTTTATAAAGAAGTTTTTAGGAAACGGGATCCAAAGCAAGCTTACCCCACAAGAAACCGAGAGTACGACTCGCATTGTTAATCGCATAGTTAACATGAGTATTCCATGATAAATAGTTTTCTATGTGAACAACTAGGTATTTGTAAGTATTGACATATGACAACGGAAAATTATTATTTCAATAAGCAGGGGTAGTGCAGTAAGTAGATCCTCAGGAGACGCTATTACTTTACATTTGATAATATTCAATTTTATGAACCAGAGTGAACACCATAAGGAAATGCTGTGAAAATCAGATTGAAGTTGAGGTCCTATGGTCCTATCTACTCGTTTAGCATTGCTGTCAGCCTTACGTTCACCCACATTTATACTGTCTACTCGCACACACATTAATTCATCATACTTTAATGCACAAGCGTTCATACGCCAGCTGAATACTGATTGACTTACGGAGGCTACGAGGTGGCTTGCCCCCCCCCCTCTCCCGCAAATTCTTACACGGTAAGCTTGTGTTGAAGATATCGCTCGTGAGTCGTGCCTTTCAACAGAAAGGCTGGATTGCAAGCACTGTATGAGATATTGGGGTTAAAGAGCATTGACGCTATCATCGAAAAGACGCTAATGGGCTAATGGGCTCATGAGTGGAATGACACCCACTCACTCAGACTCAGATGGATCATGGAGCCGTGAGTATGAGTCTGAGTGAGTCGTGGGTGAGTAACATTTTGGCGAGTTTGTGTCTGAGTGAGTCTACTTGAGAAAAAAGTTTATTTAATCTGTGTCCGAGTGAGTCCGGCTAAGGAAACCTTTGTTGAGTCTGAGTCCCAGTGAACCCCAAGCGCAAAATATTTTGCTTGAGTCGGCATGAAGGAGCTACATTTTTTTTGCCGGCCTATGGCAGTAACATTGTTAAAATGTTGGACACTCGGTGAACTCGTGTATACGAATGGACACCGCGAACTGTAGCCTTGACGACTGAATCGGTAATTCTAGACTGAGTGTACTCTGCCGAATGACCTATTACCATATCTGCTTTGGAAAGGCTATAAGTACCTCATTCAGTGCTTCATGCATTTTTCAGACCAAGTGATACGTTATCTCTGGTAGAAATAGTCATCGCTCTTGAAAAGCTAGGTTACAACAGTAAAGTTATACACAAAGTAACATGGCACACAAAGGTTTTCTTGCCACTATTTTTTTAGGGCAGTTTGGCCCGGATTTCCGCAGTATAGCGAGATCTTCCAGGGATACGTCACAATCTGTGAATGAGTTTTACTATTTCGATGGTAATTTTTAAAAGTACTACAGAGGTAGCCACAATGATAATACCTTTTCACCATACTGTAACCCATAGCTGTTCTACCGATGTATTGGGTAAACTCCCATAAACATGATCATCCTTGATAAAAGACAGTGTAGATGCTATAGAAGAGAAAGCTGCTGTGCCTGTTTAGTGCAACTTATTTGGTAGCTTCTGTGACAAGCTGACGCCAAGCTCTGCACTAGCAGTGTGGTAAGACCTTAATCAGGCGAGCTGTTGCGATTAAATGCATGTGGTTAAGTGCAAACAACAGAAGAAAATGCAGATAGACCTCACCACATTTCTCTAGATCACCGTAAAACCAACCCCTATCGCTCAGCGATATGACGTTTAACTGTTAAGCACAGAAATGCAGGTTGGGTTCCCGGCCGTGTCGGTTGAATATAGGGCCAAATACAAGAATATCTGTGTGCTTTTAAGGTACACCTGAAACCGACCCTGACGAAGCCTCGTGAACACATTAAGCAAAAAAAAAAAAAAACGCCGTACTTGAGCGGAACACGCGGCACAATTACAGCGTAAGCTGGAAGAGCCGCATTTCTAGAGCCTTTTTTAAACTCTCCGGGGAAACTTCTACAAGTAGACTTGCAAGGTACCCACTACGCCATAAATCATCATAATTATTGTGAAGGAGGGAAGCACCCAATATGCCATTATTCGTCATCGTGTCCCCGTTGTGGGGATGTAGCTAACTTAGAGCATATGCTCTGGCGATGACCCTCGTTACTGGGCAGTGAACAAGCCAACCCAGCCAAGTGGTGCTCCGCCATCAGAAGCCCCAACAAGGGGGATCAGCTTTGGGCCGTCCAGAGAGCCCACGATGCGGCGGTCAGGCTTAGCCTGCCCGTCGCAACGTGGGAGAAGCCCACTGCGCGCTAGTCGCGTCTATCAGGACTATAATAAAGTTCCACCATCCATCCATCCATCCATGGAGAAGCGAGGTATCCGCAATATATCTGTAACGCATTATGCGCACTTTGATGATGCTGTTGCGCTCGACGATGAAGAATTATGGTTCAGCCCTTTGTAATGGGCCAGTGGCTAAGAAGCTTTAAACGATCAACTCCTTACGCAAATCGCATAGCGTTACGTCTGTTTTTTTATTAAAAGCGCAGCTGTTTTATCTCGGCGTAAAGTGTGTAACCGTGCCTAAAAACTATCATCATCATGAACGAGTACGTGCCACACAATTTGGGCGAATCCCATTAGTCACCGAAGGGGACACCGCGCATTGCCGCAGAAAGGGCAGAATGAGAGAACCCCCGAGAACGAGTACACGCAGAGAGAGAAGAAACATAAACAAAGAGACGGAAGGGAAGTTATAAAGAAATAGTAATAGAAACATTTCTGCCGTAAAAAATATTCACAAGACGGGATTCGAACCCGCCTACCCTGGAAGCGAAGGCGTGCGTCGTAACCACTGGGCTATCCAGGAAAACTAGCTGGTCATAGCATAGCCATGTATAGTATTGTGCAGCGAGGTGTAGGAGAGGGTAGTGAGCTTGAAGAGGAGGGAAAGGAGGATGAGGGGTGATGCTAAATTGTATCACAGAAGGAATGAGAAAGAGAAGAACAGAGACCGAGAAGCAAGCCGTGCATCTCGAAGCTAGACGTTTCGGTCGACCAGGTGTACGAGCAGCGACGGGCCCGTGCTTCGCTGTGCCAAGCATTGGGAGAATTAGTGCAAGCTGGCCGCAATTTTTAAATGCGAATGCATTTCATAGTCAGGCTATGTCAGGCATCCGGCGTTGTGCGGCGTTGGCGTTGTCCGCGGCAGGTGTTATCTCTCCGCTCTCACTCCCTCTCCCATAGCAACAGCTGCGGGCGCGCGCGCTTATCCTCGCCCCCTAGCAACCGGAGCAGGTGGGGCGGGCGGAGTAGCGGAGTGTCAGTGGAGAGGAGGAGCGCACTCCTGACGCGTGAGGGCGCTCGCATCGCGGGAGCTTGGCGGAGCTATATGATGAAAAAAGAAATTAAAAAAAATAAAAAAATAAAAAATCAAAAGAAGCAAAAAAGCAAAAAAAGGCGCCTAATTTCTGCAGCCCGGTCGGCAGCACGGCGCAGCGCCTAAATTTTTTTTATTTTTTTTTAAACTTTTTTTTTCATATATAGCTCCGCCGAGCTCCGCCGCAGACCGCTTTTAGTTAACGCGCACGCTGCGAATTTTTATTGTTCAACAACGCACAGGAAAAATCTCCCACCGGCACCACCTTGGAGGTCAAGATTCATTGCCATATATACGGGGTGGCCAGTGAACGGTTGTGCAGCGCGAGCAGTCGGTTTTTCAACCAAGAAACTCGCTAGCAGACGCTGCCTGTGTCGGCGTCGCCAGGCGAGAGAGGGAGAGGGGGGAGCGTAGGAGAGGAGAGAGAGGTGGGGTGCGCATGCGCAGTGGGAGTGTGGACGCTGCGGGCAGAGATACCTAGAGAAGAGAGGGGGGAGCGTAGGAGAGAAGAGAGGTGGGACGCGCATGCGCAGTGGGGAGTGTGGACGGCGCGGGCAGGGATGCCTAGAGGAGAGAGGGGGGAGCGTAGCGGGGAGAGAGAGAGGAGGGGGAGGCGCATGCGCAGTGAGGGTGTGCTTGCCGCGGGGAGGGATGCCTAGGGGAGAGAGAGGGAGAGAGGAGGTTTTTTTATCTATTTTTTTTTAAAGGGTTTGCGCATGCGCAGTAAGGGCGGTCACGCCGTACACCACCACCACCGGATTAAGCTTCGCCATAAGATGCTTCACATCTAACACCTGTCGGCGCGCACACCTCCTCAACCTATCCTCCTCCTCCTCCTCCGCGGACAACGCCAACGCCGCACAACGCCAACGCCGGATGCCTGACATAGCCCGACTATGAAATGCCTTCGCATTAAAAAAAAAAAAAAAAAAAAAAAAAAAAAGAGGCGCTGCGCCGTGCTCCCGACCAGGCTGCAGAAATTAGGTGCCTTTTCCTTCTTCCGAACCACAACCACCATATATAAATCTAGTGAAGCGCGCGTGAAATGCATTCGCATTTCCTCATGATTCCCTTCGGGGGAGGTGGGGGCATTTTTTCCTTGCCAAAGATGATAACTCTATAGCGTCTTTTTGCGGAGGATTTTCAAGCACCGGGACGGGTCTGCGTTAGAATACTCGACTGCGACACTGGCGGCCCGCGCTCGAATCCCATTTAATCATGGTTATTTTTTTGCTCACTTCTCGCGATAGCCGTTAGGGACATCGACGGGGGTGACGACATTGACTGTTGTGATCTCATAACAGCTTTCGTTCGAAAAAAAAAAGCGTTTGCGAACTATGTCGGAGTCGGTCGGGGTTTATTTGTTTGTGTTTTCGTTTAAATTTAAAAGTATAGCAATTCTGTTTTCGTGCATGTCAGTGCAGGGATAGGATATTGGGAAGTCATATTTGCGTAGTGAGGTAGGAAGCGCATGACTTTCTTTTCTTTTTATGCATTATTCACCGGCATGAATTGTGTTTTCGTAAAAAAAAAATATAAAATTGTGGGCACCTGCGGACCGCTACGTGCTAGTTCACGCACTGATGGACCTGAATGAAGTTTTTCTGATTCCATTCCATTCCATTTGAAATATCTCTTCTGTCTACTCATACGGATCAATGAATTTTCGATACTGAAGTGTGACTGCGAATTTGCTATTTATGTAACTTCTGTTGTCTGCAATCAAGGTATGGTTAATTTTAAAGCGATCACTTTAAATAGCCCATGTCACAAAATATTCGGTGTTGACGTCGGCGTCATTTGTTGTAAGCGAAAAATCGGCGCAGTCATGTAGTGCGACGAGTCAGGATAACACTAGTAATATTGTGGGGCTGGAGCGTAGAATCTAGACAGTAGTCACACCATGTGATTCGCGCAACGAATGTGTGGGTGAAAAGCCCAGTGTCACAAAGAGCTCAGACATATTTAATAATAATCATCAACAACAGCTCCAAGTAAGTGCAGCTGCGTAGGCGCGCGTGTTGCCTTTCGGACACGTAGTGGGTACTTCGCAGACACATTATGGCGTAGTGGCCATTTCGCTAATGTAAGTGCAGTAGGCATGCACTATAGGCAAGTTTAAAATGGCCTCTGTTACGCACACCAACATCATTCTCCACGCAGCATGGCTGAGGTGTCCGTAGTGAAGCGATACCTGTGTAGTCAATTAGAATTCTTAAAGGAAACTCAACTCTTTTTAAGTTGCTTTTTGTTCAGATTATCCGCAATCTATTATTAGCGCTCACTGCCTTATTCTCAGCTTGCATTCGTTGTATAAAATTAGGTTATTTTTGTATATACAGTACGATGTTGAAGCCTTGCAGAAAAATTTCTATCATGACAAAAGACACCTTGCGGCAGTGGTACTTTCTGAAGAAGATGGGACATTACAGGTGGTATGTGCACACGTTATCTTTCTGACGCTAGTTAACCTATCATGTTACAACCCTACCAAGTATCAGACGAGCTCGTTTGCGGAATCACAAATAGAGCACGCGTACTACGTAGAATGTAAAATAATATTTACGGTTGCATACGAGCAGTACTGTGATAGGCTTCGCAAGGCAAAGTTAACGATGATTTGAAAACTTGCGCTGTTGATATCATATTGTGTCACCGGAGCAATAACCGCAATTCATAGCAAAAGCACAGTTGTAACCAACACTGCATGATATGGCAGTGTCAGTCTATATTGATTATGTGTGGGCATTTTATGTGCGCTGAAGCCCATTTGTCATTTGTCTTTCGTGAAATGACGCTCTAATTTCGCCATTTATACACAGTCCTCGTCAGAGTACACACACACACATACTTACACACACACACACACACACACATATATATATATATATATATATATATATATATATATATATATATATATATATATATATATATATATATATATATATATATATATATATATATATATATGCGACAGCACCAACATCATCACTTGCTTGAATGCTCAGCGTCCGAAACATATTTTAGTATCCGTTTCAACAATCCCAGAGCACGCGTTAACAGTTTGCCAGATCTCCGATTGTCTAAACATGTTCATCTGCCAAATCATTCGTTTGACAAGATCATGGTGACGCTACTACAATCAGGCTTCAAATCGCGCCGTGATCGCGAAATTCGGGAATCTTTTTCAATCCATAAATTCAATACTGTATCGTCCGGTGTGAACGAGAGCGTAGGAAAAGTGTCGTGCCTTAATGTCATGCCTTGATGTTCGGAATTTCGCGATATCTTTAACGCAGTGTTCCTAACGTTTTCATTATGCGACAATCGCTATCATTTCGCTCCTTCATGTGCAATCATCGTGCTGACTAGTGTAATCAACGGTGAATCGTTACAAACGCCTTTTCATGCCCGTGATCTAGCCTACTTTATTACATTATTGGTTCGTTGTTTTGCTATTGTTGTCGGAGTTGTTTCGAGAATTTTGACGGTTCACATGTCGATCGCACTTGTTCTGTAGCAACGAGTTCATGCCCATAAAATTGGCTGCACGCTTGTATCATTCTGACGAAGGCCGAGCCACGGCCGAATCCAATTTTCGTAAGTGTGCTCCTTCATGCCTTCACCAGATATATATATATATATATATATATATATATATATATATATATATATATATATATATATATATATATATATATATATTGCGTGGGAAACATGTGCGAAGTGGAAATGGTAGGAATGTTCACTCGACTGCGTTTCTCACCTATTGAGTCGGGGACATCGTTATCAGTTCTGGACACCCCACCTTTCCTTATGCGTCAGTCTATATTTTGGAGCAGATTCGAAAATTCTGTCCTTGGACGTTGGTACCTGCCGATAGCAGCGTGGGTGTATTGTCTGGTCGACGTGTGCTGAGTATCATAGGTGTTGGCAGGGTTCCCCCTTCAGGGGGGTGAAGGTTCGTCGCAGCGCCCCAGGCCCTCCCTACATTGCCCCCCCCCCCCCCCGAGTGGCAGCGCCCCCCTCCCTATTATGCGAATGTATTGGACTGACATTGCACCTCCCCACTTAGGTGGCTAGGGGAGGCGCCCCCCCTCCCTTGTCCCACCGTGCGGACGCCTATGCTGAATATAGAGCTTACTACACACCTGAAGGGAGCTTGGATCAAGTCTAGAGAACCGGCTTTATTAATTTGTAATTTATATCAGTGGTTCATATATCATACAGGTAAAATATATCAGTGGTTCCATCCTTTGGCTTCATACCTTTGTTATGAACTGCTCGCATTTCAGAAGAATCGAAGTTTGATAGATGTTTTCTTGTAGTAGAAGGCACAAAAGAAGTGCGCTTGTATTTTTAGCGGTCGTGAATGTGTTAAGGTCACATGCTGAAATAGGTCAAACTTAGAACTTCCTTTGAGCAGGGAGATGAGGTCGCATGTCGACTTAAAAGTTGATAGGTGGCATTCCTTGCCATATCGGGTAAATCGGACATCTTGTAAGGAGAGAGTTCTTCATTGATATAACTTGCTTGCTTATTGGATTCTTTCACACAGGAAGGCGTGATTGGACCTAATTTGAAGATAAGGCCCACCGAAAGTGCAGAGCGCTCTGAACATGGTCGTCGTGCCCATCTTATAGAAGCTATTGAAGATGCCGATCCGGTTCGTGCCTATGGTATGTATGCATGGCCGACCGTGCGAATGTCCTGGTGTTCCGAGAAATGGAATAACTATGACTATTACCGAGACAGAGAAGCCCTTGTATTGGAATTTGGTCCACCGTTCACTTAACTAAAAAAAAAACTCAATTTAATACAGCATGTTAGTTTTTCATTGTTTGTGATATATCATTGATTAATTTGCATATTTTTACCTGCAAATATGCCCAACCCATGCCGAAGCCAATGCGGTAAAGTTATTCCGGCTAGTTAAATAGATTTCTGGGCTGTGTTAACACACGAAAGCTACGCTTGACGAAAGCGGCTAGCTAGGATACACTGTAGGCTATAAAGAGAGCAAGGCGGGTTGATATTGCACAGTTACTTTGATAATGACCGACCGCTATAGTCACTACGTCTGGCTAAATCAATCAATCAATCAATCAATCAATCAATCAATCAATCAATCAATCAATCAATCAATCAAACAATCAATGAAATTTTATTTTCGCTGCACCCAATACAGTGCATTATCACTACAAAAATAGGAAACAAAAGACAGAAATTAATGCAGCTTCCCACTAGTGCCAAGCCTGAATAGAAGTGCGGAGCTGGGCAGCGTTCCTTGTTTCTCTTCGGTTTGCTCTTTCGTTCCTCCTCTCTTTCTTTATTTTTCTCGTTTCTCTTTTTTGTATTTATCTCTGTTTTTCTTTCCATTTTCTCCATTTCTATTGCTCGCTTGCTTCTTATTATTTTCCATTTTTATGCATGCTTTTGCCTGCGTTACGCCAAGCGACGACAGCGTACGGCAGCATACGGCTGCATACGACAGCCCGGGCCCCTAAAGTGCCGCACACTTAATATGATCGTCAAGGAGCTCGAAGAACAAGAGCAAAAAGACTCCTCTATGGCGCGAGCGCACGCTCAATATGCTATAGATGGCTTTGCATATATGTCGTTCTGCCTGCATTTCGCCAAACGACAACGCGAGCACACGACAACATATGACAGCACGGGCCCCTAAAATGATCCGCACTTAAAAAGCGGCGCTTGGGCAGGTTGACTAAGCTCTGGTCACCCTGTTTTGGCTATATACGTGCTCTGCCATAGCCAGCTGTCGGAAAGCTTGTGTTACTTTTTGAACAATCAGGCCAAAAAGGTGCAAAATTGTACTCTTCGAATAGCGGAGTGGTTTATTCGTATATGGTGGAGATACACACGTTTAAAAGGAGTTACAAAACAGGGACAGCCGATGGAAGTTCACTGAGAAAATTTTTGTTAGAGTATTCGATATTCAGTACATTTCTGTATTTTACGTTCCTTGGCATGACAAACGGCTGGCATTAAGTTGTAACCAAGTAATTATGCAGAACTGCCGGTAAATGAGTTTGCACAAATAGGTGCAATAACTGCCATTCATTTTCCTTTATGTCTCAGAAAAGCGTTGGGAAGCTGAAGTTAACGTAGCTGAGCGTGCTGGCATTCCCAAATCTGGCTTCGATTCATGTAAGTAGCATATGTGAGTAGTATAACAATGAAAACAGAGCAGCTGCTTACGTACTCCGTACAATGTCTTTCAGCAAAGTACAATGTGCGGAATATTTATCCCGAAATATTTGTGGTTTGTGACTCATGGTTTCGCAGTGGATTCCGTACAAATGAGAGCATGATTCACTACCTTATGGTGACTTTTACAGTTGTGAGTAAGCTTTATTTTGAGCCCTACTGCGGAATTTCTGTTATAGAACGACCGTTTATTTTTTCGTTACCAGGTGAATATACGGTACAGCGCAACGAGGTATCCTAGAATTGAACTTGTGTTGATGGGAATGGAACTGAGTCATGTAAGTACACAGTAAATCAAATGTGCATGAATAATTCAGTTTGTTGCAATACTGAAGACCAGTAGAGTCCATCAGAACGTGGGCTGCATAAATATTTCTGATATGTTTAGTAGCGGTAGCGTTCCGAAGACAGTATGATTTTGACATTTACAGCTTCAGCCGGTGAGCAATAGAAGACAAGTAACATGAATATTGCCATACACCCTCCTTTCTTTTCATTTCACGGCCCAATTACACGTGTAACTGCTGCCTTGCGCAAACCACGTCGAATGACTAGGAACCATTTAGATAATCTTAGAACATTCCGATCTGATTACGCGCACAACGCGAACAATTCAGTTTATTCTGGAAGTTACGTGGCCGCTAGCGATAACGATGGAATATTCGATGACGTATGCATAAATGCCGACGCGCTTCAACGCTTGTCAGTTTTTCGACGGTCGACGCTCTGTTCGCCCAGGTCAGTGTGCAGCGGGCATTGCTTGCTGTAATTTGAATTTCAGTTTCCCGGCCACAAGTTCGGCCAAATAAAGAGTTTAATCTGTGGCACGCCCACTGCTGTCTTCGTCAACGTCATGACCACGTGACAATTTAACACGCACACAAGCACACACACACACACACGCGCGCTTAACGGCTTCGGATGAATGCGAATTAAGCATGTACTTTGGAATATATATTCCTGTTATTTCTTTGGAATGAGCGACTGAAGCGAATTTATCGCTCATTGTGGTGACTCAGTGGCCGTTTGTTTCCCTGTTGTGGATTATGCCGCTAATTGAATTCCGGGGTGGTCTTCAACACTCTTTTATTTTAAAAATAACCCTTTGTGCGCTATTGGATAAAACTAGGAAAGCCCAGGTGTAGAGAAATATTTTACAATCTCCCAGTATCTCTTTCAAGTTTACGTATTCCTTTGAAGAACAGCAGTATTCAGATAACGCACCAATCAATCAATCAATTAAGCAATCAATCAATCAATCAAACAGTCAATTAGATCATTAAAATAATCGTTGCATAAAAGCTTGTTCTCAGATCACAGAGAGCTGTAGAACACGTTGATCCTCTTCTTAGCGTTAAATGTATGTAACAGACGCGTTTTATAAGTTAGAACCCCTTATAAAAAGAACAGCGAAGATACATTATGAGCTGAGCATCATGTTTCTCTGATGCGGATGAAGGTGTTTAGTGCTGTTTAATTTCTAATTCAAATCGGACAATTTTGCTGCAATACTCTAATGACAAGTATAAAAATACCTTAATTACAGTGGTCACAAGAACACCAATACTATAAGTACGTCGGAGGTGATGATATTGACGGATATGCGTCGCTTCTAAATCTGGTGGCATACTTGAATAAAACCAGTGTGAGATACCATACATTTGATTTAGTATACTTTGCAACAGGGTAAGTGAAGAATATCGTGACTTTATTTTGAGGAAATGTTGATTTCCGTGTAGCTTGCATAAGCAGGTCATATTGCTGGAAATACGCGAGAAAATGACTAGTTATCATTGCCGAGTTTTTGAATATAGCATCAGGAATACCTTACTTTTCTTGTAGTGAATTCAGATAGAACTGCGCAAGTCTGCCTTAAATTGTTTCATAAGCCGGAAATTACGGCTTGATTTCACAGTATCTTTCACGATAATGAGGACAACCAGATTCGAAACATTCTTACGCTAGCGGAAATTTTTACGGCAAGCACACAAATAGATTGGCGAAGCGATGAGGTTAGAAAAGTGGCCCGATATATGCGAAGTCAGCTGATCCTATAAAGGCGAAAATATAGATCGCTAGATATAATAAGAATAAGAGAAGGTACTTGCAAAGACACTTAGGATGATTTGTTCAAATCTTAATATAATTTTATACTTCTCCACCTATTGTAGAACATATTATTCATAAAGAGGTTTGCACAGATACTATACTTAATATAATTAACTGTTTTCTAACGCATTCAGGAAGAGAGACCACGAGGTCGGGGATTCCTCCTAATTAGCTTTCTAATTCAGATCCCAACCACAAACATCGCTCTCCATGATTATCTAAACCCTCAACTAAATTAGGGAAGCGGTAGCCATAAAGTCTAACGCGATTGACCACATAGATGGAAACCTCATACACTTAACACGCGGAGCAGGAATATTGGAATCTACAATGAAAATGATAGACTTGGGCAAAACTATTAAGGGAAGAAAGATACAACAGGAACCTGATCATGAGGGCTGCGACGAGCATGTGGATTCGCCGCAGGACATACTAACTCAGTAATTTCCGAAATGGCGGGTCAAATAGGTAACATTATTGCCTGGCAGTGGAACTGCGCAAACTTCCTAAAACGTAAAGCTGCACTGCTGCAGATGATCAAGGCACAAGAGATTAGACTGCAGATTCAGCTGTTGCAAGAAACTCAGTGAGATTATACACGTTCCGGGGTACATATCAATTAGTTAAATAGTGGATAAGGGCAGAGGCATAGCCACCTTTATAAGAAAGCACACCTGCTTCGTGGAGCATGAAGTTAAGAGGCGGACCGGAAGACTGACCTTGAAGCGCAAGTGGTAGAAATTATCCCCACTGGGAAAATTCGCCAGAATATCTTCATCTTAAACTTGTAAAGCCCCCCTTCAGCTCAAAACCACAACCTCCGGGTGATCCTGAAGAAAACTGCATCCGTAGTTAAGGTGATAGAGGGTGATTTCAATGCACCGCACTCAGCCTGGGGATATACGATTAAGTCAAAGAAAGGAAACAATCTGGTTGCAGCAAGCTCAGGTTCGGATCTGACACTTATCTCAGACCCGCGTTTCCCCACTAGACAAGGCATATCGGTATCTAGGGACACTATGCCGGATCTCTGCTTCACAAAAAACGCATCAACCAGGTGGTCTAATATGCAAGAAAACCTGGGAAGTGAACATTATATAATGGAAATCAAGCTAGACATACAGCATCCACCTCCTAAACATTACAAATATATAGTCTGCGACCTCTTTAGAGAAATCACAGGTAAGGATGAAACGGTATACGGCAATCTTAGTGACATAGGTCATTCGCACCCAGAAAGATATCGACAAAGCCTTTAAAATAATCACAACGGACCGAAACATCCCTAGCATGGATGCCCGGCTTGCACATCCATTGGAGGCCAAACTCTCTCAACCTGAGAAGTGGAAAACGCAGATGTTAAACGGTAGGGTAAGAAAGAGAGTTTCGGAAACCAACACACTTACTGAAGGACTCTGTAATGAGGTAAACAAACAACAATGGAGAGATGCCTGTCTGGCAGCCGGTGGTACGATGCGCAGGGGAGGTAAATGGACACTCCTTAGGCGTTTACTAGTTGACGGGCAGGCTAAGGCAAATCAAAGACTAGCGGTCGACCGGCTAATTAACAAAGCCAAATCAGAGGGTACTTCAGAAGCAGTCCTCCTCCAGACCCTAGCCAATAAGTATTTTCAGTTAGACCAAAATTCGAGTCCTCGCTCCCCGCTCCGCTACGGGGGCATACACGCCCCGGAACTGGATGCCCCTATCTTGGAGGCAGAAATTAGAGAGGTACTACACAATCTGAACGGTAGATCTGCTCCGGGACTTGATGGGGTCAGTAACAAACTCCTTAAGAACCGGGATGATAAAGCTATCCACACCATGGTTAAGGATACTAATAAAGTTCGGAAGGTCAGATGCTCGATCTCACTTGTGTAGGATTGTAACGTGGAAGACCTTTGAAACGACGTCGCAATGGGTTATCGTTCTGCGTGTTGTTTAAAGCTTCGCTGTCCAACAGGATTCGAGCCATAATTTTTTTCTACTTGTTTTTCTTTGTCATCTGTTCGTGTGTATTCTACCGACGTCCCATCCGTGACAGAAATGATGACAGTGAAGTCTATATGGAACCCCGCATAAAACACTTTCGGGTTAACAAAAGTCAGCTTCGCTGCTAGCGCGAAGCAATGAATCCGATAGGAAGAAATTGAAATGCTTTATTAAGCAAGGCTTGTAGCTAACTCCTATAGCATCCATCTGGCGTTCTTCAAAAAAAAAGAAGGAAAAAAAGACAGAAAGGCAGAAAAGAAAAGAAAGGAAAAAACGAAAATGTGGACCTTAGGCAACATAGCTGCTGCACCCAGCGATGCAGCCTCCATGGCGTATATCACGGCACCGCAAACCAAACGGCGAGAACAATACGTAGAAAGCTATGAGCCATATATTCTTCGCTCTAAAGAGAAACAAGTGCGAGTGCGCCAGGCTGAGCAAAGTGCGGAGTCATGCAACAACTACTACGCCGCCGCCCCAACTCCAATGGGCCTTTCGCGCGACGAAAGACTGCCGGCGCGTTTCGTCTCCCCCTAGAGAGGCGTTCGCTGCCATCACTCGCATGTTTTCACTCGAACATGACATAGGACGCGCAGGGTGATGTTATCGATTTAAGGTTTATACGGAACATCTCGGTGGCGCTGCCGGCGTTTGAGAAAATGGACCGTGAGTGTCCATCTAATTGCTATCAGAATAAAAATATGGACCGTATTTGGTAAATTTCTTCTCCGCATTTAAAAATCAGATCCCATGCATATTGCAACTCTGTCTCTTTTCTGTTTATTGACGCATACATACCACACCACTTTTTTTTATTAAGCGGCCGTGCACAGAAGAAAACCTGTTGTTTAAAAACAACGCCCGCGAGCCTCTTAACCTGCATTTATTTGTTGTAGTGATCGCACCGTCGTATCTGCGTGGTGACAATGACCAAGTTGTGCCATGTGTTTGTGACTTTGGCCAAAGGATCCCTTCGCCCAGTGTCTGCTTATTAAGTACAGTTTTCAAGCACCTGTTACTTCTGTACTGCATTAGTGTCAAAGAATTTATATGCTAAATTTTTAACCTTAGCCAATGATATTTAATACCACTCGATCACGCCTCACTCACAGATCCTGTCCACAATGCTTGAAATGCAAGTCTATTCCGCTCTCTCGCGTCGCGGTTATTTGCTGTACAGAAAAGTATATCCTTCGTGTTCTCCAAATAACCTTGAATACTTGTCTGTCATTTGCGAGTCTTGACTGTTTGTAACTCATTACTTGCCTATCATAGTATTATTGAGAACTAACAGGCAATGATCCCAATCAAAGTATAGGGGATGTTATTAGAACTAATTGTAATGTGAATGTGAAGAAAGAAAGTGGATGAAAAGATAACTTGCCCCGAACCTGCGACCTTCGAATAACGCCTCCGATGCTCTCTGCCGGTGGCAAGTTATCTTTTCGTCCACTTTTCTTTCTTCAGGTTTACATTATAATTACTTCTAATAACATTCCCTATACTTTGATTGGCATCATTGTCTGTTAGTTCTCATGAATATTGTGCTTAACAAAGCAAACTAGCTCTTAAATTTACACTTCCTTGCCTATCATAAGTAACTCTATTCCTCCAGATATGATATGATTATCATAGACAGCACGAAAAGAGAGGAGAGCCTTGGGGGTAAGTGCACTTACGCTGCCTTCCGAAACTATTTACGATGATAGGGTTGTAAAGATAAATCTTTGCTGTTTTTCTATGTTGAAAGGCTCCTATTTACTTTGCACAGGTTGACATTATCAATAAGCTGTTTCTCTATTCTCTGCCTTCTTTATTAGTCTCTGCGTAGAAACGCTGATTACGTCCTTAGCAGATTGCACCTCACTAAAAAGTATTGCTTAAATGAAATACCTCATTCTGATTGGCTGGGAAAACAATGCAACTAAAATTTCAGTTCGTTATCTCTCACTCTTTTGGCTAGGTATGCGATTTTGTTCACTCAGTAGTACGAGAACTAACTCTATGCTATCTATCATGCACGCCAACACGTGATGTTAATAAACTTAGAGATGGTGTGAAAATAGAAAATTACTCTGGAACATAAGGATAGAAAACTGGTAATAGATACATTAAAAAGGCATGGACGTGCCTTTTTAATGTAACGCCTTAGTCTCAGTTTAAAAGAAATGTCGATGTGTATTGCAGAATGTTCATATAAGTTAGTGATACTGTATAAACATTTCGTGTGTTTAATTTTTATGCGCTAATCTATGTTTCCGGAATATCTTTAACAAAAAATATAATCAAGGGGGTATAATAATGTCTGGATTTTTTTGCGAGCCAAAACCAAAACATCATTATGAGGCATGCCGTAGGGGAGGGGTCCGTAAAGTCTAACCACCTGGTGTTCTTTGAAGTGTACCTAAATCTATGTACACATGCCTCTAATATTTCGCCTCAATCGCAATGCGACCACCGCGGCCGGGATTGGAGCCTGGTCTTTCAGGTCAGCAGCCGAGCACCATAACCACTGTACCAGCGCGGTGGCTTACACTAAATGGTTGCTTTTACCGGGCGCGAATCTTGAATAACCTCGAATAACGCGCTTTGAATTGAGAAGTACACTTACGTTTGCAGGATACGCATTTGTAGCATCGGTCTGTACTGACCACCGGGTACAGCTTGGCGAGGATCGAGCGTACACCTACAAAGGGATTCGCACAACAGCGCATGAAGTGGCCCACACGTGAGCAGCCCAATCTTCGTTTGACGTTGAAGTGTGACCTAATATGATGTCTCACAGGTTTCTCACATCCCATCATCATCATCATCATATCATGTCACCACATCACAATGTCCTGGCGAAAAAAAACCGCCAGGCCTTCGCGGAACCTGCAGCACAGTCACAGCGAAAGGTGGAACAGCTGCCTTTCTAGAGCTTTTTGAGACACTCTTGGGATAACTACTGAAAACACACTTGGAAGCTACCCACTAGGCCATAAATCATCATAATTTTTGTGCTGTGGGGAAGCGTCGACTGTGCCATTATTCGTCATTCTTCAGAAAAGCGTGGTACCCGCTACACTATTGTAACGCAATATGTGCGCTCTGTGTTGATGCTGTGGCTGAAGATGATGAAGAATTATGCCTGACGCTTTTGTAACGCGTTGGAGCATTCAAAGACCCACTCGTTACGCAATTCGCATTGTGTGACGCCTGGTTGTTACTTTACTGTTCTAAAACGCTTTATAAAACATGTAAACGCGATTCCTTACTCTAGGTGAAGCCTTTAATGGATCAGTTTGCACCGCACTTTGAACGATGGCGTAGCTGAATGGTAGAGTACTGCGCAGCCACGAAGAGGGCCCGCGTTCGATTCCCATTGTGTGCTGGTATTTTTTTAAATTTTTTTTCTTTTCTTTCTTCGCGCGATAGTGCCGCAACCACTATCGCGCGCAGAAAGAAATGGGGCACACAATATTGACCAAACACGACTAGCGCAAGGCGGTAACCAACGACACTCTTGTCGGCTGCTTGTGTCGGGGAGTAAAAATTTAAAATAATTTCAGACATAGTTTGAGGTTCCAAGCATTTTACAGCAAGAATATACCACCTATTGCAGCGCACGGCCCTTATGAAGGGAATGTGTTTTTTTTTTTGTTGGATTCTGTTTATATATGACCAAATTTTATATGTCAAAATTTATATGTCGCATAGATGAATAATATTTCTTTTACTTCTTTGAACGAAGCGAAATTTAACTAAAAGGTACTCGCCTGTGGCCTCACTCAATATTTTTATTGCACACTGCAATTCGTAAGGGGGGGTATACGTCAATAGCTTTCTTTCTTGAAATAATTAAATTAATTTTTGTACAGAAAATTTAGATGCGTGTAGGTGCACCGCGTTTCTGCGAGGAGGAAAACCTCACTGGTGCACTGAACACTTATTCTCCTGTAAGTCGACCAGCGTACGCAAGTGACATTCTTTCTTTGCCGTGTGCAATAGCACTTTC